>ML664177.1:15826797-15917670 GCA_007570785.1 Antilocapra americana | reverse complement strand
CCCCCCCCCCCCCCCCCCCCCCCCCGCAAAAGACTTTAACTTGAACCCCACCCAGCTACACTCTTTGGATCCGAAGTCCTGAGTCTTACCTCGGGCCTGTTTCCTGCATTATTCCAAAGACAGCTCTAAGACCTCACCCCCAACTCCAAACCAAGAAACCCCTGGGAAAACCTCCCCACCAGAAAGCTATAACAGAGCTTTCTTTATGCTCCTTCTCCAAGTACTAACACCTTGGAACAGAGTGGAGAGGGGGGAGGAAGAAGAGAAATGAGAGTTTCAGGAACAAACTGCAAGAGGCCCAGAGAAGGAGGCTTAAGAACGGAGTGAAAGACAACCAGGAGACCACCTCCCCACCCCACCCCAGCCTCAAGGAGCCCTGGAGACTAAGGCAGCGCGGCGGGAGATGCGGGGGGTCTCTGAGAGACAAAGACCAGGGGGAAGCGCGGGGCAACGCTTCCACAATATTTACAGAAAAATTCGACAACCCCAGGCCTCCTCCCCTACCTCAAGCCATCCGGAGCAATTCTGGGCAGATGGGGGCGGTGGGGGAGGGAGAGAGGCATGCCTGGGCCCCCCGTAGAGACGGGGGGGGGGACAGGGCTGTCTGCTAGTTGAGGGGTCCCACCCCCTTAGAACTAGAAACAAGAGGACCTAGGGAGGAAGGGGCAGTCGGGCTACCCAGGGCAAGTGGGGCCAGTCGGCCAAACCCCTCCTGCCTCTGCGGGCGATGGGAAATATAGCGATAAATCTTCCCCATCTTCCTTCTATCCCCTCCACCTCGGCCTCCCCAGAAGCCTGGGTCAGACGATCAGAGGCCCCAGTTACCGGGTGGCCGCTCCTACCTTCCCTAGAGCCAAACTTTCGGCGGGGCCCCAAGGAGGGGTGTTCCGGAGAAAGAGGCTCCGCCGAGGTGGTTCGGGGAGGGGGCGGGGCGCCCAGTCCCGGGATTGGGGGGAAAAGGGAGCGACTGGGGGAGGTGCCCGAGAGGACGGGGCCCGGCAGGGAAGAGCGCCCTCCTCCGGCCCCGCAGCGACCGAAAAGCTCGTCCCCTTCTTCCCGGCTTCGAGTCCTCGCGCGTCCACGACGCCTCAGTGCCCACGGAAGAAACCGAGAGAGACCCCTCCCCAGACCGAAAGGAGTACTGAGGGAGAGCCAGGGGCTGCTCTGGCTCGTGGGGAGGCCTAGGGGGGCAGAGATCCGCCCCAGCGCGGAGCCCCAAAGCCCTGCGGTTGCCTCGGACCCTCCCCCTCGCTACCTCGGGAGCAGGGGCTAGGGGGGCTGCAGCACAAAGAGGTGGTGGTCGAGGAGACGCCAAATCATTAAAAGGGGGAACCCACTTCGGCCATCTTGGAAGGAAGGAGAAGGAAAAGCGGAGAGAAAAAAGGGAGAAAGAAAGGCGGACGGGGCGAGCCAGGAGAGGGGCCGGCGGGGGTGGGGCGGAGACGCGAGACCAGGCCGAGCTCAGAGCCTCCCCGGGCAGGGGTTTGTAAAGGATGTGCCGGCCCCCGTCCCGGTCCCCAGATGGTTACAGGGTCGGAGAAGGAGAGGAGAGGGGAGGCTGCGTCCGCTTACCTGGGTTCGGGGTCCGGTGGGTCTCGGGGAGGGGGGGATGGGAGGGAGGGAGGGAAGGGAGGGGAGGGGGACCGCAGCCGTGTCGCTCGCTCGGGCGGCGGGAGGGGAGAAACCTATGGTAAGAAAGGAGTTTGTGAAAGCGGTTTGGGGTGGGAGGGAGAGAGGGGAGGGGAGGGGACGGAGGGGGGAGGGGAGGGGACGGAGGCGGGAGGGGAGGGACCGGGACTCGGAGGGGGGGGACAAAATGGCTTTTTTCCTCCAGACAAGAGTAGGTCCCGCCCACTACTCACCCACGTGACCTCATTCCTTCAGGGTGTTTGCGGAGAGGGAAGAGGAGGTGGGGGAGAGGCTAACGCGGCTGCCCCCCAACGTGGTGCCGGGCCCCCCAAAACTAGACGACTACCTCACTCTTCCCAACAGCCCTTGACCCTGGAGGATGACTCCTCTGTTACCCTCCTCAACTAACCTCTGTCCCCAAAATATGTGTGCGCCCCCCCTTTCCCCCAGACCCTGCTGTCCTCGCCCCTAGCTGGGGCGCCTGGAAACTGGTGAGATGAGGACTCTGCTGAAATATGACTCGCTCTGCAGTCCTCCACGTCTCGGCCTCGACCAAAGGGCGCTGTGTTCGGGCGGGGGACGCGACGCCTCTGGCCACGCGTCCGGCTTATTTTCATTCACTCTAAGTGACACTCCCTTGAAATTAATAACTGCCTGAGTGAGAACGAGCTACTCCTTCCCACCCCCTGACCCCCTCGGCCGCCCGATCACTAGGTCTAAAATGCTGCGTCCGGGACCCAACCCGGCCACTTCTGGGGCGCCCACTGCCGGGAGGATGGAGGCAGAAGCCTGGGGGGACGTCTCGCGGGCAGGGTCTCGTTTGCTGTGGTGCAGGCTGGCGCCTAGGTGTGCTTGGGCGAAGAACGGAACGCAACCTGGGCCGGGAGGCAAGCTGAGGACAGCAGCTCAGGCTCCGGCCCCGGGACACAATAATCTGACCAAAGGCGAGAGACCCGAATGCATTCGAAAACGGGGCGGCGGGGCTCGGAAGTGGGCCCGCGCTTTTTCTCTGCGGGGCACTGATTCCCGCATTTTTCGCCCGCCCGCCGATTGCGCTCTGAGCTCTGCACTGTTGGTGCGCCTCCCTCGCCCCGGCGAGCGCAAAGGCCGCTGGTGCCCGCTAACTCCGACCGTCGTTCCGGGCTTCGGTCTCCAGTGGCTCCTGCCGGGAGGAAAGAACTAGCAGGGAGCTTGGAAGAGCTGGGAGCTGCAGCTGAGGCCGGAGCCGGGGAAGTCGATCGATATTACATTATGGAGACTACGGTGGACCCGCCTCATTAGGACGGTCGATTTGCGTATTCGTTATTCAGGATTTATTAGGGATGGTCATTATGTCAGTCGTTCCAAAGAGCTCGATTACTCGGCCAGAAGCGCCATTAAGCGCACTGGCGGTGGGTGGCTCAAGTTAGGAAATTAGGAAACGAAATCTTCAGCAAGGATCGGACCCGCCTGCCTCTTTCTCCTTCCCTCCTCTTTGGCAGTCCAGGCCGTTCGGAAGCTGAGGCCCCCGGACTAAATGCTTTCACCCTTTGGCTAGTGACCAGGAGACATGTGGACACTGGCCTCCAAGTGACCCCAGCTTTAGCCTTTGGCCCACACCCACCGAATGGGGGCGGGGGCTGGGGGGGAGAGGAAGGGCTGGAGAGATTCCGCCCAGGGGCGGTGGTCTGAGAACCTTGGGAGCAGGGCCAGGGGAGGATTTGGTCACCTGCTGTCCTCTCCCTCCTTGTGCTGGGAGACCGAGGCTTTCCGCCCTTCACTGAGAGGGGGCTCTTGGCGTGGACACGCCCACCGTCCCTAGAACCGGTGTGTTGTGGGCATCGTGGACTCTGCCCGGCAAGACTCGGGAATCCTCTTACGTCCCCCAGTCACCCTGCGGGAGGGGAGAGCAGCTGGGACTCCTGATCTGCGATTCCTTTCAAGCTAGAAGATCCCGGGCAAGAGAAACCTGTAGGCGCTTCGAAAATGTCTCGGTCTCATCCATGATCCATCCACAGGGGGTACTCAGGGGCTGCCTGGATGAGGGTGGGAGGCTATCAGCTAAGAGGAAGTAGGCTGACGTCCCTCTGAGTCCCCACTGCGTTCCTTTAATCCTGGAGTGCTGCCGGAGGGTGCCACCATACTCACTGGGAATAGTTATTAAGCATCAGTCACAAAAAAACCACAAGACAGGAGCATGCTGAAGCCCCCACTACTACTGCAACTTCATCTTAATCACTTCAGTCACTTTCCAGTCCCCACATCCCTGGCCTCTGGCTTTTCGGGGGAACCTTCTGACCAAACCCTTCTCAATTCTGAAGTTCTCTGGTTTCCCAACCAAGAAGCACCTGTCACGTGCCACTGTCAAATACTGCAGTAAGCAAAGGAGACATAAAGCTGATGAGCCGGGTTTATGCCCACAGGGTACTCAGACCAGTGGGGGCAAGCTGGAAGGTTACATAGCCTGTCCCATTAGCTTCTATGGGCACTGTGTATCCCTCCTGTTTGCTGCTACCACCTACCACTCCCTTCCCCCCCCTGTAAGGGTGGATGAGCACTGAAGTAGGCTTTCAGAAGAGGCCTCCTCTGAACCCAGCCTTGAGGAGAGATCAAATGTGGAAGGTAACTGCTTGAGAGAGCGCCTCCTAAGAGCTCGCGGAGTCTGCCACTCCCAGCCCAGGGATGCACCTCTGGCAGACGTGAGGTGCCAAAGCTTCCCCTTGATTGTGTTGGTTGTAATATCTCAGGAGGTCACCTAGCTGACAAACTCTTCATTAAAAGAGTCGCTGTCTGTCATAGACCAAAAGCTTCCAGAGGGCAGGAATTTGGGAATCTGGGTAATTATTTCCAGCACATATACTAAGAGATACTGTGGGGATAAGATCTCCTGGAAGAGGATGACAGTATTAGGAGAGAGCAGCTCCTCTAAAGATTTTATGACTATCTTTACCTCTGTGCTCTTTAACTCCTCTCTCCCCAAAACAGTGTCCTTAGGTTCTTCTATTTCCCCATCTTCTTCCCCACATCTCTGTATTTCTAGAAAAAGAAGCTGTTTTGTTGTTGTCCATCTCCTTTTTCTCATGCTTCTCATATTAAGAGTCTCCTCCCTCTTTCTATTTTCTCCAGGTCTTCCTTCCACAACGCCTGTTTGTCATGTCTCCTCTTCCTCCGTGTATCACAGCTGTGTTCTCCCTTTCTCACCTTTCTCTTCATCCCTCAATTTGTCACTGCCTTTGTCTCTCACGCTATTTTCTTCTTTTTTAAATGTAACATTTCGAGATTGTAACACCAGGAGAGGCAGACAGTGGAAAACTGACCGATCTCCACTGCAAATTCATTCTTAATCTTGCGAAAAATGCAACCTGAAACGTATTGCACGGTGAGACAAAAACCTGTCTTTGCTTTTCCGGCAATCCGATTTGGGGGCGGGGTTGGCGGTAGGTGGCGGAGGAAAGTGCTGGAGAAATCGGGTCATTAACTAAACAACGAATTTTCAATCACAGTGACCCTATGATTACCTACAGAAAAAGCGTTGTCTCTGCTATTTCAATACAAAATTTGGCTTTAAGCAGTTGAGTGAATAATGCCTTTAGATTGGAAAAAGGGAACGTCCCTGGGTGGGCTCGAACCACCAACCTTTCGGTTAACAGCCGAACGCGCTAACCGATTGCGCCACAGAGACTGTGATGACTACCACAGCGGCAGTGAGCCGAGTCAATGGGAGTGAGCCTGCGACAGCGGAAGACTCAGAACAAATTCCATGACGGGACGAAAGAAGTCAGACCCAAGGGAGAAAGGGAAGGGTCTCGATCTAGGGATGGGAGCAGGCGGGACGCTCAAGCCTCCCGTGCATTGGGTCGGGGGTGGCTGGAGCTGGCGAAATTGTCCCCTGCTTCCTCTGGATATTAAATTTGGGGAAGTCCGGAACGTTCTTCTTTAGGGTGTTCTGATACTGAGGCTACGTGAAGTCGACTTGCAGCTTCCAAATATCCCCTGCAGCCCAACTCCTGCAGCCGCAGAATATCTGCGACGCCCTCCCAGCGCCCCTCTCCCTCTTAACAGTAAATAGGCACTTTACGGGCACCTCCCAAATACCGGACACTGTTCTAGTCCAGTGCATGTCCAGAGCCTAGCATGGTGCCTGACATACAACAGATGTAAGGATTCCTGGAATGAATAAATGAAACGAGCTTCATGAGTAGTATCCCCGACCGCACAGCGTGCCCTTCATCAACCCGGTGGCCCTTCACCGGAGCCAAAGCTCTTTATTTCGGGTTTCACTAGCCCACGTGGACGGAGGTTCCGGCCGGCTTCCCTGGCTTCCAGAGACTGGGTCCGCCGCTATCCCAGCTTGCACCGCGACGCCGAGCTCTTCCGCACTCACAGTGACTTTTCACTTTGCGCTTTCCTTACCCAGGTTTTGGCTTCTCAACCAAACTCCTGTGCCGATGACTGACAAAGATGAATAGCCAATAGAAAGTCTAAATGTTCCGGAAGGGTCGGCCTCTCAGCCAATAGAGAGAAAGCAGCGAGGGTGGTTGCGTAGTGAGGCCCTTAGCAGGTTTGCGGGAATTGTGGCAATTGGAGGTCCTAACACACCGCAATCATGGTGAGACAGGGAGCAAAGAAAAGGGACGTGGGGTAGGGATAGAGGAGTGGGGAGGGGAGGTCATGGGAAGTTTGGGAGGTCGAGAGGCCTGGTGGTCGATTGAAGGAAGCCACTTCAGTTTGAAGGGGGAGCGAACCTTGGTGAGGACCGCGGCGGGGAATGGGGCTCCTCTCAGCCGCACAGCGCTAATCTTAGAGCTGGAGTTCAGGGTATCCAGGCGCCTCCAGAGTGGAGGACGGTGCATACTGAAGCCTGCGAATCAGGGGCTGCGCCGGGTGCTATGGCCTCGTTTGCCCCTCGCGCTGAGCCCCTCCGCTCTGTTTGCTTCAGTCTATTATGTCCTATAACGGAGGGGCCGTCATGGCCATGAAGGGGAAGAACTGTGTGGCCATCGCTGCTGACAGGCGCTTCGGGATCCAGGCCCAGATGGTGACCACGGACTTCCAGAAAATCTTTCCCATGGGCGACCGACTGTACATCGGCCTGGCAGGTCTTGCCACCGACGTCCAGACAGTGTAAGTGTCGGGGGTCCCCACCCACACCCACGCTTCTTGGACCAGCCTTGCCTAGCAGGATGAGTGGCCTGGGTGTCAGTCTTCTACTGAACAACACCAGTGAATCTGAGACTTTGTCGAACACTGTAAACGACAGAGTGGATCCTAACCAGTTTAGCATTTACTCTGAGCCAGATACTGTGGGAAAGAACCTTATCTTCATGGACTTTAATCCTCTAAGGACATCACCATGTTGCTCTCCCATTTTGCAGATGAGGAAACAGGGTATCAGAGAGTCTTACTGCTCAAGTTGTAAGCTAATGAATGACTCCCAGGATCCCAATCTCTGAGGCCAAAGCTCATGCTCAGTCCCTAGAGAACTGCAAGTGGTCTAGTTGGGAGACAAGGCAGACACATAGAAAGATAACTAATCCATAATGAGCTGGTGCATATTAACTGCTAGAGTAGCTATTTAGCTGACAGTGGTTTTGTGAGAGAAGGGAGAATTGGGGAGATGAAATAAGTGATTCTGTGAGGTGTGAGGGTTGTGGTCATAATGGGTGGTGTGGTGGGAAAGGAAAAGACGGCATTTCTGAGAGGTGTTGCTGACTTACCTCAGTGGCTGCTTGGATATTGTGAGGCCAAAGAGTTGTGCATTGAAGTTGGGTTCATGTCTTTTTTATCTGTTATTAGTGTCTGTTTTATTACTTGACATGTAGGCAATCCAGAAATGTTTTAAAGATGATTTCTGTTTTGAGCATGTTGACTGAAATTGAGAAGACTAGTTTTAGGGGAAAGGTGATGACTTTGATTTTGATACCAATTTTGAAGTGACAAGGCAAGCCAAGTAGGAACATTTTGTGAGCAGTTGAGGTCTTGAGGTTATATCTCAGGACTGGATAGGCATTGGTGATCTGTTAAATCAATGGGAATAGATTAGAGAGAGACACAATGTATAGAGGGGAAAAATAAGTGACAACTTAAGAGCTGAACTGTATATTCAGTAGTGGGGTAAGAAGAGAGACAAAAGGAAAAGAGTCAGGGTCAGAGTTTCAAGAGGGAAGATGTGGTTACAGGTGGCCTAAGAAGCAGCACTTCTTGGACATAGTTCTTAGAAGATTGATAGTTCCTAATGTGATATTTATTGTTGTGCTAGAGAAGACTCTTTAGTGTCCTTTGGACTAAAAGGAGATCAAACCAGTTGATCCTAAAGGAAATCAACACTGAATATTCATTAGAAGCACTGATACTAAAGCTGAAGCTCCAGTACTTTGGCCACCTGATGTGAAGGGGCTGACTCATTAGAAAAGACCCTGATGGTGGGAAGGATTGAAGGCAAAAGGAGAAGAGAGCAGCAGAGGATGAGATGGTTAGATAGCATCACTGACTCTATGGACATGAATTTGAGCAAACTCCAAGGGATAGTGAAGGACAGGGAAGCCTGGCGTGCTGCAGTCCATGGGGTCACAAAGAATTGAACACAGCTTAGCAGCTGAACAACAATGTGGGTGGGAGCTTGTCAGGATTTTTTTCTCTCATTTCCTTTAAACCTTCCTAAAGTCTCAAGAATATATATAACTTGGATATTCTTCCTGAGATCGGAACCAACCAGCCCTTTTATCCCAGTGCTGGTGGAATCAGAATGATGGCTTAGTGTTCTTGTCACTGTGAAGGCCCCCATCAGTCTTCCTGTCCCCAATAACAGCTGTTCCCCTCACATTATTTTCTTTTCTTCAGGAGGCTCCTCTCACCCAATTTGCATGTTTGTGGGCAGTCATTGCTAATTTTGCTGGGCCTCATTTTCCTCACTGTATGGTGAAGCTTAGGGTCCTGTCTTTCTTCTGGTGTCCTGTGACTCGGTGCTCTGTTTCCAGCAGTCTTGTCACTGGTCTGCTCCCTGCCGGGCCTATCCCTGGGCTCTGAGATGGCACTGGAGGAGGTGTGGCTTATTTTCTTAGGTGTCTTTCAGTCCATTAGTGCAGCTGCTGCTGTTTACTTTTATTTTTTAAAATAAATTTGAAGTTTTTTAACATTTAAATATTACTCTTTTTTGGAAGATCATAAATGCTGCTTTCCTAAATTACATTTTGTTTTTATTTTTTAAAAATTTATTTATTTATTTACTTTTACTTTACAATATTGTAATGGTTTTGCCATGCATTGACATGAATCCACCATGGGCTGCTATTTTGTCACCATCTTAGGAATGGAAAAATTAAGCGGTAAAAGGAAGACTTAGCCCAAGTCAGCTCTCTCAGTTTACTGCGCTTTCTACTGTAAGCTGCCATCACTATGTCTGCATTCAGGCTCCTGTCCAGCGTGTGCTGTATAAACTATTCCTTAAAAAGTGCGTGTGTGGGGTGGGGGTGGGGGGAAATCCACTTCTTTACTCCCCTTTTTTCACCTCAAAAAAAGTATGAGGAAAAAGCTTAGCAAAGTGGCATGTTTATAGGTAGAAGTATTGGACAAAACCTCAAAGCGGGCATGAGGCTGGACTTCTAGTAAGAAAATCACTGGGAGATGGGGAGGAGTCTCTTGGCAAGTTTGGGATTATGTGTCTCCTTAGGCACCTCCTGACCTCCATGAGGTGGACACCAGGGGACATTCAGTAATTACTTGCTAACACACTTTCTCCTTCTACCGCAGTGCCCAGCGCCTCAAGTTCCGGCTGAACCTGTATGAGCTGAAGGAAGGCCGGCAGATCAAACCTTACACCCTCATGAGCATGGTGGCCAACCTCTTGTACGAGAAGCGGTGAGTAGAAGTGTAGCCTGGGACTTGGGGACTATACCTAGGAAGGAGATTCCCCCTGGCTGACTTATGTCTTATTTGTAGGACAGTATCCTTATTTTGGGGGATATGTTTTTTCTGGGCCTAACAATCAAATAAGAAAGAAAAAGGGCTACTTCAGAAGGCAGGGAATGCAAACAGCAAATAAACTTGCTCCCAGGCAACAAAATTAATGCTACCAAAGTGTGTCCAGGAGTCTCCCAGCCAGGAGCCACCCATCCCAGAGTTCATTCTGTCATGATCATTAGATTCTCTGGAATACATGGAATCTAGAAATTGGGTATGTTAATTTTTAACATTTGAGAACTTTATGGTGAGACAAGAAGGGGCCCCTAATTGTAGAATTCAGTCCAGAAGTTGTGATGAAATCAAAGGGAGAAGCCTGTAGATACTTTCCCCATCCATCTCTGGGCAAAACTGGGTGGTAAGAAGACACGTTGAGCTCTTTTTCCTTTCCTTATTTATTTTTTTAAACTTTTTATTTTGAAATAATTTTTGACTTTATAGAAAAGTTACAAAAGTACTCTTTAGCTATAAAACTAAATTTTTGCCATTTCCATGTGTGGAGCAATACTGTTGCCTTTTTACTGTTGAAAAATAAAGAGTTACTGTTTTTTGGTTTATGTTAATATTCTTAGCTATGAATTGTCTGACATATGTAATAATCACGTTTATCAAAATCCCAAATTGAGAAAGGCTTAACAAAAGATTTTTTTAAAACTATTTTATAGGGGTACAGGGGGAGAGGTGTTTCTTTTGTTTTTTAAATTTAATTGAGGTGTAATTGATTTACAGTGTTGTATTAGTTTCAGATATGGGGGGAAATCTTACAGAGTTATACAGATTACCTCACATTTAGGTGTATATTTAATGGCTCATGTTTACTCATAATAAAAATTGAGCCTCATTGAAGCTGACCTGGAAAATTCTAGATTCTTAGCTACTGTAACCAGGCTTTCTATACAATTACAACTGAAGTCATTGATATTTCAGCAGGATAAGCAAATGCAATGATTTGCAAAGTTGAGCCATGTACAGACCCTTTTTAAAGTAAAAAAACTTCTCATGGATCCATTCAGGCACCTCTGTGAAACACTGCCGGTAAAAAATAAACACTAACCTTCAGGTGGTTCCTTGGCATCAACATGACTGAAAGTATAAACACAGGCCCTGAGTTGTGTTGTTATATTTAGTTTTAGGGTTGTTACCTAGAAAATAGAGGACATTCTTATTTAACTTTATTTTCAGTTTATTGACAGGAAAATACAAAATTAATTTCTTAGAGAAATTTGATATTTAGGGATGTGTTTGAGAAATACCAGATCAAAGTGCGCGTCCCTCTTCCTCTACCTTACAATTATTATTTTTCATTTAGAATTATTTTTTACAAAGTTGTACCTTAAGATCATGCCCATGGATATTACTGAGAACTGATATAAGACATGAATAATGTCTGTTTACTTACTGTTTCTATTGAGGATAGTGGCCTTACTTTCTGAGTATTTTCTATATAAAGATCCCTATGATGACCCAGGACCCTATGACATCCTTGTTCAGTCTAAAGAAGCCAGAGCAGTCATCACCCCTTTCCCCAGTGACCTGAGTCCCCGTGGCCTGAGATGGGGAAAGAGAGTCAGTTAGTCACAAGCAGGGTGTTAAGGGGACAAAGGTTTAACCCATAAATAAAAAGAGTGGGGATTGTGGAGCCCTATACCAAGGTCATCTCTGGAACTGACTCAGCCCCATAACAGCTGTTGCCTTGAGACCCCCTGGCCTAAACCAGCCAACTCCCTGACTCCATATTAGGTAAAATACCCGCACTGTAGCACCCTAACCAGTTACCTAAGGCCACCCTTCCGGCAGGAAGTTTCTTTGTCTTTGAGACTATAAAAATTGGCTACTAGCCCCCGAAAGGGGTCAGCTCTCCCTTGAGCTGGCCCAGTGTTCTAACAGCATCTCCTGCCTCATCAACTGTATTTTCCTCTCAAAATAAATAAATAAATGAAGAGCTCTTAAGGTTGATTCTTCTCAGATCTCAAGGTCTAGAACAAGTTTCTGATGAGCTGTTATTTCCTGGTGGCAGACAATGACAATAACCCACCTCACTGAGTATCTTTTTTGCTTTGCCTGCTGGTAGACCCAGAACAAAACTGTGTTTAGTTTGAGTGTCTTGTATTCTGTTTGGAGGTTTTTTTGTTGGTGGTGGTGCATAGGAAGACCTTTTTTTAATGACCTGATTTACAATGTTGTGTTAGTTTCTAGTAGCACAAAGTGATTTAGTTATATATATATATATATATATATGCATATTCTTTTCCAGTGTGGTTTTTTTCTACAAGGGCTTCCCTGATAGCTCAGTTGGTAAAGAATCCGACTGCAGTCAGGAAACCCCGGTTTGATTCCTGGGTTGGAAAGATCTGCTGGAGAAGGGACAGACTACCCACTCCAGTATTCTTGGGCTTCCCTTGTGGCTCAGCTGGTAAAGAATCCACCTGCAATGCAGGTAGACCTGGGTTCAATTCCTAGGTTGGGAAGATCCCCTGGAGAAGGGAAAGGCTACCCACTCCAGTATTCTGGCCTGGGGAATTCCATGGACTGTATAGTCCATGGGGTCACAAAGAGTCGGACACATCTGAACAACTTTCACTTCACGTGGTTTTTTTTTTTACAGGATATTGACTAACCATTGTAGATTATTACAAGATATTAAACATAATGCTGTACAGTAGGACCGTGTTTAACTATTTCATATATGGTAGTTTGTATCTGCTAATCCCGAACTTTTAATTTATCCCTCCCCACTCTCTTTCCCCCTTGGTAACTGTAAGTTTGTTTTCTATGTCTATGAGTCTGGTTCTGTTTCATAGATAAGTTTATGTCATATTTTAGATTCCACATAAGGGATACCGTATAGTATTTCTTACTTCACTTAGTATGATAATCTCTAGGTCCATCCATGTTACTGCAAATGGCTTATGTTTTAGTGGCTCAGTTTTATTTTCAGTGTTTTTCTACAAACTGCTTGAAATCTTTTTTTGAAAGGAGTAAAGGTATAGGTGTATAAATAGAAGACCGAATGGTGATAGAACCTGGATGAGGATAGGGAAGAGTAGGTAAAAAAAAAACAAATAGAATTCCCAAAGAAAGAGGAAGAGAGGGTCAGTGGTGAGGGAATATGAAGGTAAGAGTCAGAGAAAGGAAAAAAAAGTCTTAGAACATTTATAGATGCCAGGAGAGGAGGGGAAAGGGGATTTGGATCTGGGCCAGGGCCTTGTCTGGATAAACAGGAACGGAAATGTTCTTGAGTGCCACTTTCTCTCTCTGCTCCTGGTCCCACAGGTTTGGGCCCTACTACACAGAGCCAGTCATTGCCGGATTGGACCCGAAGACCTTTAAGCCTTTCATTTGCTCTCTAGACCTTATTGGCTGCCCAATGGTGACCGATGACTTTGTCGTCAGTGGTACCTGCACTGAGCAAATGTATGGCATGTGTGAGTCCCTCTGGGAGCCCAACATGGTGAGTTGTTGGCATGGAGTGGGGCTGAGTTCTGAGGTGCCCACTTCTTGACCATCAGGGGAAAATGTGTTCACCTGGCTGGTAATGAGGAGAATCCCTGGAGAAGGAAATGGTAACCCACTCCAGTATTCTTGCCTTTGAAGTTCCATGGACAGATAAGCCTGACGGGCTACAGTCCATGGGATCTCAAGAGTCAGACACGACTTAGCAAGTAAACAGCAACAATGGGGAGAATGGTGTGGGTAGGAGAGAAAACCACAGCTGCTGAGCCTTGGAAGGGTGTCCAGAAACTGCATTTGCCAGAGCCTTGGCTCCTAGAGAGAGCACCTTCTGTGAGGAGACCTCAGTAAGATAATTTGCTACAGCGACAAATAATTCCTCATGTGGGGTTTACGGGGTTCTCACACCCATTCATTGAATAAATATTTAACAGGGTGTAGGATTATTTAGAGGCAGCTCAGCAGAATGGGCTGTGGAGCCAGGTTGTCTGGATTGGGAACCCAGATCCACCTACCATCTGAATTAGTTATGTTTTTGGGTAAGTCCCTTTACTTCTCTACGCCTCCACTTCCTCAGCTGTAAAGCAGGGATAATAGTAGAGCCTGTCTTATGACTGGTGGTGTGAGGAAATGGCCTGAAAAGATGGGAACAGTGCCTGACAGGGAGGATTAACTGGTGTGCCAATTCTGCCAGGCTCCAGGGAAACCAGGTAGTCCATCCTCAAGGGCCCACTGTAGCCAGTGAAGCCAGAAAGACACCCAGTTATCTATTGAAATGAAGTTGACTGGGAAGAGGAGGAAAGAAAGGGCCTGGTTGGCAAAAGGAACAGCCTGTGCAAAGGTCAGAGGTTCAGGAGCCTGAGGAGTGACTGGAGAGAGCTTGCTGTGGTTACTAGTGTGGGCAGAATGTGGGCTAGAGAAAGGCGGAGCCTGAGGTCAGAATGAGACTTGCAAATGCCTTGGATGCCATGCCAAGGAATTGGCACTTTTTTCTTTTGACATGGTGTCTAATGTAGTAAGAGACTCTAGAAACCAGAGGCCTGCAGGTTGGTGCCATGGGCTCTTGTTACCTGCAGGAGGTACTGAGGTCCTGAGCAAAGAAAGTGGCATTGGGGGAGCAGGGCACCCAGAGTGTAGAGGGCTTGGTCTCTTAAAACAGAAGTGAGAATGGCGAAGATGCTAAGGATACTTGGGTTTTCTAGCTAAGCCAACCAAGACAGAGGATGTAGAGGACGGAAGAGGGAAATGGTTCCATGGTTGGACAGGCGAGGTTCTGCGGCACTTCGAGCCAGGTAGAAGGAGAGATAATGAGACAGCTGGTGAGACACAGAGGAGCGGTGGGGACTGTTCGCCCCCTTTTACAGGAGAGGAGGCTTTGTGGAGGGACCCTGACTTGCTCAAGGTCACACTGCTGGTTGACGGAGGAGGTTCAGGGCCTCAACTACATAACGCTGCTTCCTTCTGAGAAGGAGCTGAGGTGGCTTCTCGCATCCAGGCAACTACCCCTCCCGACACAGGAGGTGCCAGAGCTGGGCATCTTGAGCCTAGAGAAAAGAGAATTAAGGAGCCAGACCAAGTGAAGGTCTGAGGTTCTGGGTATTGAAAGGCTGCTACTCTGTTGGCAGGATCCAGAACACCTGTTTGAAACCATCTCACAAGCCATGCTGAACGCTGTGGACAGGGATGCAGTGTCAGGCATGGGAGTCATTGTCCACATCATGTGAGTATGCTTTGGGAGAAGTCTAGGAGCTTT
This sequence comes from Antilocapra americana, assembly GCA_007570785.1. Classification (NCBI taxonomy): domain Eukaryota; kingdom Metazoa; phylum Chordata; class Mammalia; order Artiodactyla; family Antilocapridae; genus Antilocapra; species Antilocapra americana. Next base: position 15,902,900 of record ML664177.1, on the reverse strand, counting down.
GCAGACACATACCTCTCCCCTCCTGCACAAATAGCCCATCTTCCCAGCCCCCGAGTCAGATGTGAAATAAGAAAGGTTCTTGGAGCAGGCACCAGACAGCAGAAATCTGTGCTTCCTAAGGGTGGCAGCTGGGAGCCTACCTGGATTCCCCCAACCTCTGTCCAGTGAGGCTCCCTGGCCCCAAATGGCCTCCTCTTGCTCACAGTAGACATTTCTTTCCTTCCTGAACAGTGTTCTCAAAATCTCAGGGATCTGTGCAGAGCTCCTGCAGATTGATCAGAATAAATCCTAGATCCCTCCTCTCCTCTCCCAAGTCACGCCAGCATGGAAGCCACACCTGTGTGGTGTATTGAGCTCTGTGAACACCTTCCAACTCCTTACCCAGATTCCTAACTGCCACTCTTTCCCTCTTGTTTGGGGCTGTCACCAGGAATCTGACTGGCTAAAGTCAAAGGTACCCTCCGACAGCTTTCCTTGGAAACTGTCCCAGAATAAGGGTCCCATTTGGACCTTTTGCTACCGGATGACCTGCTTAATTACCATGAAAAACAGATTGGGGCTGATACTGAGAATTTAATCACTGAAGTGAAACACCTCATACCTCCTTCCTCAATTCCTTGTTCTCTAGGCCTGGACAGCTCTTGCCCTGCTCTGGAGTGCTTCACACTCCAGCCTTGAGTGATCCCAGCTCTTGATAGCTTCACTTACAGAAATTTCTCCATTTTCCCCTTCCTCACCACAGGCCAGGGAAACAAGCTGACATTAGTGTAACATGGGCAAAACAGTCAACCCCAGAGTTAGGACGGCTGTTTGTTGTAGTTTGTTCTGCAGTCTCATGGATTTAGATTTCTGTGACTTTTTCCCCTTGCAGTGAAAAGGACAAAATCACCACGAGGACACTGAAGGCCCGCATGGACTAACTCAGTTCTCAGAGCCCACTTTTTTTTTTTAATAAAAGATTTTCTTTCACTCCTGCTTCTTTGAGTGTTTTACCACAGATCTCTGTCCCCAGCTGGGCAGTTACAAATAGCTACCTGGGGTACAGCTCAGCCCTCAGGTTTTCTTGACTTGAAGCATGCTCTACTGGCCCACCAGTGGGAATGGTATCTTACAGATCACCTGTGGGGCACCTGCTATGTGCTGGACCCTGCACAGGGCGTTTCATATGTTCTGGAATTTAATCATCATATTGACTCAAGGTAATATGTGTTTTTCCTTGTTTAATGACAAATACAACAAGGCCACTTTGTGGTAGAGCAAAGGTGTAAGTCCATGTTCCATTTGACTCCAAAGCCTAGAATCCTTTATACTCAGCTCTTGGAAAACCCTTAAATATTCTTTGTTTCAGGTAGAAATTTGGCCACGAATCCATAAGTAATATCCTTACACATTAGTGTTTCTTAATCTTGGCTACACGTTAGTCACCTAGGGTACCTCTAAAACAGAGGTATTTTAATCCCTGATTTATTTGGCCTTTTAAAGGGGCCTGGACACATCTTTTTTCCAAAAGTTCCCCAAATGATTCCAGCTTGCAACCTATTGGCAGATCCTCTAATAAGCAAGTAGTTCCTAAACTCTAGCCTCCACTATAATCATCAGGAGGGCTGGATAAAGCAGTTTCTAGTCCCGAGCTGCAGAGGGCCCTGAGGATTTATAAGTTCCTAGGTATGGTCCTGGACCACACTTGAGAACCACTAGATTTTAAGCCAAAAGTCTAGGTGGAGAACTGGAGGCACGCAGAAGTGACCTGTTAAAAGTCAGCAACATAGCTAGTCAAGGGAGAGCTGCGACGGGTGTGGCTTCCCCCAGGTGCTGGTTCTGCGCACTGGGGAAGTGTGGGCAGTCTGTCCAGTCCTGAGAGGGCAAGGGTGAGGGTAAAGGTGGTTGACAGGTGGACCCTCCGGGATCTGTGCCCCTGCATGTGTACATGCTAAGTCGCTTCAGTCATGTCTTACTCTTTGTGACCGTATGGACCGTAGCCTGCCTGGAAGCTCTGTCCATGGGATTCTCCAGGCAAGGATACTGAAGTGCTTGCCATTGCCACTTCCAGGGGATCTTCCAAACCCACAGACTGAACCCATGTCTCTTAAGCACCACCTTAGTCATTGCTTATTAACTGCATCTGAAAGTGAGTGACCAAAGGTCCTGACTCTTACTCAAACTCAAGCCCAGATTTAGCCCAAGCAGTCCCTGAAACTGAGACCAAAACCTTCTAATTAGGAAAAAGATAAAAGGCTTATTTCCAAAGGACTCACATATAACAGGTGTGTACACAAAGCTTTTTTGAGTTTTATTTTTTTCCTCGGGTTGGAGATTCATCTTTTAACATGCATGCATCTTAAAACAGTAACAGGGTCTCGAATTGTTCCGAGCAGACATTAGACAAGCACAGGGGTTTGAAAATTCCTATTTAAAAAAATGGAAATTGCAATGGGAAATTGAGAGGTCACACACATGTGGTGGGGTGGTAGTTTATCCCGCTCCCCCAAAAGCTGAATCTAAACTTCACATTTTTTTACAATGACCTGACCTGATGCTTGGGTGTGCTGAGTGGCACCAGGCCTTACCCCCAAAGGCTGTTGGTTCCCACTTTCTCCAAAAATGGCTCTGAGCAAGGAGAAGGAACTCCTCTGGAAGTTTTCTCTCCCAGCTTCCAAAGGATCACCAGGGGCAGCCAAGTCTCCTCTTCCTTTTGGAGACACTCTTTGTAAGTCACATTTCAGAAGAAAGCCAGGGCTGTGTCACAGAGCCCCTGCAGATGGCTGGTAGATTTGGGGGCAGTTTGAATGTATTTTCCCTTTGATTCCTGTGCTCAGGTTGGAGCCCCCTCCCCACATTTCTGCCAGAAAGAAGTGGGATCCCTGGAACTGGGGGAGCCACAGGTCTAAGGTCAGAGCCTTCTAAGGGTAGTTTTAAACACACTGTCCCTTCTGGCCCCTAACATGTGAGTAGCTCAAATGCTGGGGATTGCTGAAATTTTCTCTCTTCAACTTGATAAAAAGACAATTAGAGGAGGGTGGGATTGGCTACTGAGAAAAGTCCTGGGTCTTTGGTCCACTTCTCTGGGTAGACCCTGGCAGACTGTGAAGAGGAGAAAGTCAGTAGGGCAGGAGCATGGAGTACCAAGCCCTGAGCACTACCAGGGAACCTGTGTGAGGCCTGTAACACAGGCAAGAGGAACAGAAGTAGGAAGAGGGAGCAGGGAGGATAAGCTGCCTGTAGTGGGGACCTAGGGAGTGCCATTCAGCCACAGGGGAGACTTGTAGCATGTGCCACAGATAGCAACCCCTGAGCTAAATAAGGAGACACTGAGCCCTGCCTTGGGCTGTGCCCCTGGCACTGCTAGCTTCCTAGCCTGCCCCGTGGCCCCCACGCTGGAAGGCACAGGGAAGGAGCTCGTACTGGGGGATGAAGACTCAGTGGTTCATTAACAGGAACAAGGGCCAGAGGCCTTATAGTGGTTGTGGTGGAGTTTTCAAGGGAACTCTTGCTTTGGTGGGGAGACCTGGGAGATGAGAGTTTTCTCAGCACAGACTTTCAGAAGAAGCGGGGCAGGATGGGAGGAGCTGTGACTGGTTAAGTGGTAGAGGGAGAGAATGGAGAGAAATTCTCCCTTTTCCCCATCTAGGCCTCATCCAGTCAGCCATGTTCTATTCTTACACCTTTGTTCTTGGGAGACCCCAAATTATTCTGGGATACCGTAAGACCATTCAGCTTTTCTTCTTGGCTCCAGAGTGATGGTGAGGGTAGTCACTTGCCCCTGGACACCTTCTATATGGTGGGACTGGGAAAAAAGTGGGGGCAGACAAAAATTTGGGATCACTCCATTTTCTCTACATTCAAACTGCAAACCAAATTTAACATCTTCATCCTTACAAAAAGAAGAGAAAAACCTTGTATAAACCAAGATAAATAGCTTTTAAACATTTGAATGCCAAAGGAACTAAAGACCAAACCCAAGGTTTTGAAGATAGCACAGAGAATGACCTTTAAAAAAAATTTAAAATCCACCAAACCACAGCTTAAATGTTTTGACCCAGTCAACAATACTGTCAGAAAAACAAAAAGAGCATTTAAAACAGAATGCTACCTCTCAAAATGTAAACAATATACAAAAAAAAAAAAACACACCCCACAAAAACTCAATGTTAAAGAAGTTAGATATCTGATAGCTCACCTTCAACTGGGAACAACTGGTTACACTTTTCATACACATTATGGGGGGACACGATCAGCAGACCAAATGGCAGGAAGCTGGAGAGAGCCCAGGGCTGTAGAGGCCCCGAGAGAACAGCCTGCCAAGCTGGGGAGTTGCTGGGCCCGACCAGGAGCAGATTCAAATTTCCATTCTTGATTAGAAGGTGGGGAAATCAAGTCCAAACATTATTCCTACTGCTGCTGCTAAGTCACTTCAGTGGTGCTAATTCCTCCCTCAGTCAAATCTGTTTTCTCCATGAGCCACTTGGTACAAGTTCTTCCCCAAGCACTTCGTGGTCTTGCTGCTGACATCCAGAGATACCTACAGCCCCTTTCGGGGGCCAGGGCAGTTGTCTGGCCTGTTTGCCTCTCCGGAGGGGTTCCGACAGCCCAGCAGAGTCCAAGAATGTGGTCTCCATTCCTCCCTGGCCTAAATGCTGTGCATTGGGCACAGAGATGTTGCTGGTTCCTGCTTCAGAAGCTGAGCTTGGCCAGGCTGAAGAGAGCCAAAGAATCCAATAATCCATTCATTCAAAATGGTTCCACAAACTTTCTTTCCATTTGCAGAGTTATCTACAAGTTTTACCACATCTCCTCCCAAGTCCCCAGGTCCTGGTGAGGAGGTGAGAAGACTCAGGAACGAACCTCCCCCAGCACAGGGTTTTTTTCTCTCCTGACCAGGCCAGACTGCTCTGATGGCCTCACAAAAGGACACAGTTCTGAGGCCTCAGGAGCAGGCTCCGAAGGTGGTAGAGATCCTGAAGGAAGCAGCCGGATGCCACTCCTGAGGCCTGTGGTGCCAGATATGCAAAAAGTCTAGAGGGTGCATCAAGGAAAAACAGCTCCAAGGTTGGGCCAGGTTGAATTGCACATCAGGCCTCCAAATTGTATTTCCCAGGTCAGATCCTCAAGTGACTCAGAAGCAACCTCAGGCTTGGGTGGCACACTCCAAAGGGACGGCGGGGTACACCATTCCTGCTAGCCACAACCATCCAAGTGACACATTACTGCATGGAAGCCCTGGGGCTTGAAGAGGTATCTCTGTAAGGAGCGCCCCGGGCACGTGGAGATCTGTCCCCAGCTAAAAGCTCACCTACAAATAAGAATGCCTGGGAGAAGATCTGAAGGAAGTAAATGGATGGAGGGCACAAGACCTCATTTGATACTCATCAGCTTTTCTGGAATTTTCTCAAGGGGAAATAACCATGTAAGCATGAGGGTCTTGTTATATCCAGAGGTGCTTTCTAGCTCCTCTTGACTCAGTGGGAGACAGGCTTCATTCAGAGATGGCGTCTGCACTCCAGGGGCTGCGAAAAGCCTGGGGCTTGGGTGATGATCATGGGATTCTTTGAGAACCAATGGTCCTCCACCCCTGACCATCCCATGTGGATGAACTCATTCCCCTCTGAGATCTTTGATTCTGCTCCAAGATGCCTGATGTTGACCTGGAGCCTTTGGGAGGGACACCATTTAGATGGAGGAACTATGTAACATTTTTCTTGGAGCCAAGGCCAGAAAGGTAGAGGAAGCTGTGCACAATACTCCATGAAATTAAAAGTTAACCAGACAAGATCGAATGCAGCAGGGCCGAGGTGTCTACCCTCTTCTCCAGCACCAGAGCATTTTGCTCTGAGAGGACCCTTCGCTGGGTCTGTGGGTGCTTCTTTAATTGAGGGAACTGAGAGCAGAGCAGGGAAGGGGATGGTAGATAGGGTGATGACATAAATCATTATAAATAGCAAATCTGGAGCAATGAAATTTCAGAAACAAAACCCAAATAAACCCACAAAATCATCTCTAGCCCCAGGATATTTTAAAAGGTTACAAGGTAACAAAAAGGAAACATCTTTTTAACCTAGTTTCAAATGGGGGGGAAATCAAGGGTAAGCAGATGAGGCTACATCCTGTGAGCACACGCAGCATGGCACATCCCCTCCCCTCCTGCTAGTCTCTCTCAGTGTCACAGGCTGCAGTCACGTTGCTAAAGCCCTCCCATCTAGCCCAGATAACACCTTCTCTCTCTTCCAATCCCCGACCCCACATCCAGCACTCTGGCTCTGGCTGAAGGTAGAAGATAACTACGTCAGGATGTTGGACATAAACTCGTTGAAGCGCTTGGAGTACTGCTCAGGGTTCACAGTCGAGATCTCGGCCCCCGCCTGTAATACACAGAGGCCCTAGTCAGGAGATGGCACTGCCCCGCCCCCGGCTGGGCGGGCCACCTGGAGAAATCATTCCCATGTCTCAGAAGTGCCTTGGCCCTGCCACGCTGACTCACAATCCCAGGGCTGCACCCACTGAGGCAGGAACAACGCAGTAGGGAGGTGGCAGAGAGGCTCCAGAGCTCTGTGGGGGCCCATTTGGAGAACAGTAGCTTGAAGCCCAGGGGGAAACAGGCTTCTGGGGAGCAGCAGGCATATAAACAAAGCTATTACTGGCAGTCAACAAGATGCACTATATGCCCAGCAGCCCTGGGGAAAGGAGCCAGAGAACTTGGGGGAAAAACAAGTTGGGCATTTCAGCCAGCTGCAGTCGGGGGACGGGGTGTAGATGGCAAAGGGAGAACACAAGGCAACTAGGCAGGGACAAGGGGGCAGGAGAGTGTCTCCTTTGAGCAGGAGCCCCCCTGGGGGTCTGAGGGCCCACCACCTGGGCCTAGATGGAGACAGGGAGAACTCACCCCATGTTTCACTGTTTTGGCAGCGTGTGCAGCTTTCTTCTTAGCATCATATGGCGTGAGGATATCAATGATGGCCATGAAATACACCTCCTTCTTGGGGGCACCTGAAGGGGAAGAGGAAGCAGGAAAGGAGGAAGAGGCAGGGACAAGGTCAAAAAGCAGCTGGGTCCTTAACCCTTCAGATATGACATCCAGATTCATCCCTGTCATTTTGAATCTGAGAAAAGAAATGACCCATGGAGTCCTTCTTAGAAGCTACCCTGTGGGGTTGATGTGACACTATTTAGGAGGTTCTGTCTCTTCCCATGGACCTGAGCCAAACCAGGCCTCAGCTATCTAGGACACGCAAAGAGGTGAAGAAAGGCCTGACAGAGAAGGACCCCAGGGCCCCAAAAGAGTCAGCAGTTAGTAAGGTGGAGGCCCAGGCACCCACAGGGCATCTAAACAACAGGCCTGAAGCCGGGGGTGGGATGAGGGCTGGAGGGGCCTGGCAGGCACGGGCTCCTACTTACTTTCATGGCTCTTCATCGCATAGACGTCAACGGAGGGGTCAAATTCCCCAGGTCCAAAGAACCGGGGAAAGCTGAGGAGGTTGCCTGGGCTGTCTGGAGGCGTGCCGTAGGAGCAGAGCAGGCTGCCACCCATCCCATCGTTCTCACACTCCTCATCCTCGGCCCGCTCCTCCACCTCCATCTCCTCCTGTTCTGCCCGGTCCACATCATGGATGCCCACCAGCAGGCTGTAGTCCATGATCTTCAGCTGGGCCAGGAACTAGGGAGGTGAGGGAAGGAAAGACAGAAGGCAGAGGTTAACATGGGACATCTGGTGTGGCAGATTGGCATCTGGCAAGGGGAGAAAAGGCATTCCTTCAACTTAATTCTCTCACTCTGAAACACAGCAGAGGGTAAGACATCACAGTCTCTGCCCTGGACAAGTTCAATGTCTAATGGTGAAAACAGTCACTCCACCAGGGCGAGGAGCTGTGTGAGTCTAGCAGTGGGAAGAGGGCCTCCCTGAGGAAAGGAATTGAGGCTGATCCTAGTGAAGAGAAGTCAGGCAGGTAGAGGCTGCAGGAGTAAAAGCAGAAGCCCTGCATGAAGAGGGAAGAGTCAGTTCCACCTGGGACTGGGAGGCCACGGTGAGTTGGAGGAAAGAAACAATGGAAGGCTGCACTGCGCATTCCTCATCCACACAACAAGTGTTGGGAGCAGCACAGTGCTTAAGTCTCCTGTGCTAGGACTCCATAACTTGGAGAAGAACAAAGAGCGTGGGGACGACAAGGATGGGAATGGTCAGCCGGCATTCCAGTTTAGCTAACGTGAGGCCCAGATCCTCTGTGAACCAGCCAGCAGCCAGCAGCAGCCATGTGCCAGGCGTTCTGCGGTCACACAGCAGGAAACTGTCCAAGTGACCACATGACTAGAACGAGATGGAGAATCACAACAGGACCAGAGTGCTCTATCTAGAGGCCCGCAAAGTGACTACAAGCAGAAGAAGCCCCGATGGGAGATCAGCAGAATCCTCTGAGGAGGGTGAAGGGCACCACTGCAAGAACCTCTGGACAAAGCCCTGTCAAGGCCAAGGGAGAAGTGGCTAGGGTCCCAGAAGAGAGATGCTGTGTGAGCCCCACCCTCTCCCATCCATCTGCAAACATTTATAAAGCAACATGCCGGTGAAAACAAATGATTAATGTGTCAACTGTCTTAAATCCTCCTTGGAGGCAGAGTAGGGAGAAAAGTAGGAAAAGGAGGAGAAAGACTCTAGACAAACAATGTTAGAATAAAGGTACAAACACAGTAGGGGGTGGTTAAGATAAAGCTTCCTAACAAAAGGAACTTTGTAAAACCCATGTTCACAGCAGCATTATTCACAATGATGAAGTGAAGGTTAATTTTATGTGTCAACTTGACTACACTATTGGGTGCCCAGAAACGTGGTCAAATGTTATTTTGGATGTGTCTGGGATGGTGCTCATGGATGAGATTAACATCTGAACTGGTAAACTGATAAAGCAGATTGCTCTCCCTAAAGTAGGTGGGCCTCATTCAGTCAGTTGAAGGGCGAGAAGAACAAAAAGGCTGACTCTCCTATGAGTAAAAGGGAACTCCTCCTGCCTAACTGCCTCTGAGCTGGGCCATCAGTTTTTTTCCTGCCTTCAGACACAGACTAAAGAAACATCAGTTCTTCCTGTGCCTCGAGCCTGTTGGCCTCTGGACTAAAACTACACCATCAGCTCTCCTGGGTCTCCAGCTGGCCAACTGCAGACAGGTCTTGGGACTTTTGTCAGCCTCCAAAATCCGTGGGGCCATTCCTTAGAGTAAATATCTATCTATCTGCATCCTCTTCTGCTTCTCTGGAGACGTCTAACTAGATTAACTAGTTAACCTTAACTAGAGGCCAGGTGTCCATCAATGGATGAATGGGTAAACAAAATGTGGAACATACATTCAAAGGAATGTTATTCAGCCTCAGAAAAAAGGAAGGACATTCTGACAAAAAGCACAAAATGGATGATCTTTGAAGACATTACGACAAGTGAAATAGGCCAGACACAAAGGACAGACACTGGATGGTCCACTTAAAAGAGATTCCTAGAGTAGTCAACCTCATAAACACAAAGCAGAGAGGGCTGCCAGGGGCGAGGAAGAAGAGGGGATGGGTACAGAATTGTCCCTTGGGAAGATGAAAAAGTTCTGGAGATGGGTGGTGGCAATGGCTGCACAACCATGTGAATGTACTGAACACCACTCAGAAACAGTTTTAAGAGAGTAAATTTTACGTTATGCATATTTTACCACAATAAAAAAAAAAAAAAAAAAACATTTTCTAAAGTTTATGCAGTCCGGTTGTAATGAACAGGCTTCTGACATAGTAAATAGGAGGCACCAAGTTATCGAGTGGTGCAGATGTCACATTCATTATTTAGCGCGTGTCCTCTCCAAAGAACTTCTCACAGGAAGTCCTCTGCCAACCAGAAAGTTTCAAGGCAAGTGGAGAATCTGAGCCAGAGAAAGGCACGGTTGGTGGGTCTTAATAGTTGGTGTCCTGTCACTCTGACACCTGGATACCTCCTCCACTATGGGGATAACACCAGAAAGGAAGCTTGAAGAAGAGTTTGAAAAGGGGGTTATAACAGACAAGAGAAGAAATGAGGGAAAGCACTTCAAACTGAGTTACACAGATTCGACCAGCACAAACTGTGTCCTCCCAAATGGAATGTATACTTGCACTGGCTTTAGATGCAAGTAACTACCCACATGGCTCAAATCACCACCTTCCTCTTGTCTACACTCCTGAAAGTGGTGAATTCAATTTTCCTTAAGGTTAAGGAGGCTTCTGTTCTGGGGACAAGAGCTCAACCAAAGTAAAATCGAGGGTAAGTACATACCTCTACATCCCGTTTCAGTTTTTCCAGGAAGTTCTTTTTACTCTCTTCTCCTACGTGCAGCTTCTGCCCTTCGTTGAGGAAGTCATTGTCTTTGAAGGTTGGCAAGTCCTTGGCCTGAGAGAGCAATAGCAGTGTTAGGCTGGTGGCCTTCCAAGAAGTCCTGTGCTACGGGTAATGATACAGGAGAGGACAGGGTCCTTGGCACAAATACGGCCAACCTGCTGATCAACAGCTCTGTCCAGGAGTCTACAGTCCCAGCTTCGGCCAGGCAGAGATGGTAAGTATGGGGCAGGGGCCAGACAGTGAGGACTGATCAAAAGACTTCCTTCCTTCAGAGCCTGGACTACCTTAAGCTCAGGGCTCAAGCAGCCACTCACTGATTCAGGCTGGACTGAGAAGGAAGCTGCCAGCCCTCTAGGCCTATGAAGAACCCAGCAAGGGCAAAGGTGAAAGGCTGGTGACCAAGGCCTAGGCCAAGGATGAGGACAGGCAGGAGCTTACTGACAACGTATCTCACATCCACAGACTGCATGTCTAGGAACTAGGCTGGATGGCAGCGGAGAGAGGGGCGGCATGGCTGGGAGAGGGTGTTTCTGATTCCAAGTGACCCGTTCCACAAGTGACAGACCCCAGCATACCTTCTCCTTGTCACTCGCTTCTCTGGCGACAGTAGAACCCTGAAAGGATAAGAGCTGTCAGAGGTCCAAGCTGAGGCAATTCCGTTCAGCAAAAAACACGTGTACCAGTCTTTAGGAAGAGGCAGCAGGTGAACTCAGACTGGTCAGACTCCTAGAGGGCCAGGAGGCAGCGACTTGTTCACTTCCTCTGTCACAGACTGTGTACAGAGCTCTGATTATACCCAGAACCATGCTCAGGAAACAGGGCTGAACGCAGAGACCCAGGCCCTGCCCTCAAGGAGCTCTCCTTCTAACAGGGGAGACAGGCAGTAAGCAGGAGTTACACAGTTAATTAATCCATTAATTACAATAGTGCCAAGTGGTACAGGTGAGAAGGCAGGACTCTCTGAGAGCATGTGGTACAGGACCAGGGTCGAGACTAGATAGGGGTTTGGCCAAAGCCTGCTTCCTGGAATTAGTGATATTTGAGCTGAGCTTGAAAGGCTAAGTAGGAAGTGATTAGGTGGAGGAGGGTGGAGGTGGAGAAGAGGCAGGGAGGGAAACAATGGCAGGCAGCCTCTGTGAGAGGCTGCGGGTGCGGGGAGCATGGGCACAGTGGGAGGAGAAAGGAGGCCAGTGCAGCTGTAGCAGAGAGAGGGAGAGGGGTATGAGGGACGGGGTCAGGAAGCCAGGTTCAGGAACAACGGAGCACTGTGGTTCACAGGCACAAGTGTGTTTTACTGTGTCTGGAAATGTGCCTGTGCTGTCAGTCCGTGAAGCCTGGACAGCTGCCAGGGTGCATGTGTCAGCATAGCCTGTCCCCTCACTGCTGCCCTTGGTGTGCACATCCCCCCATCAGGAATTGAAGAACCTTCACTGTACATAAATATGGCACATTTGGGGCTTGAATAACCTCCTGTCACTGTCACCTGGAGATGAGACAGCCTTTGGCTCAAGCGAGTTAGACTATCAACTCTAGAGCCACTTGTCCACACCAAAGCCTATGCCCCGGCTTTCCCAACATGGAAGTTGGAGTTGCAGCCCCTCCAAGCCCCAGGGAAAGAGGGTCACAGAGCTGGGAAACACAGAGCCCTTACCTTGAGGTCATACTTGCGATGTACAGTGAGCCGATGGCTGAATACGTTCCTGGTGACCACCATGTAGGTTTCCACACCATCCACGGTCAGGCGGTACATGCCCAGGAACTGCGGCAAAAGGGTATTGCCGTGACACTCCACTATGAACTAGAAAGGAAGGGAGGAAAGGAAGAGGTGAAGGTGCCAGGACAGACAGGGCTCCTCCCAGGCTAACAAGTCCCCTGGGATTCTAGCCTCTAGACTGGTGGTGGTTTGGTAGTTAAGTCGTGTCCAACTCTTGCGACCCCATGGACTGGAGCCTGCCAGGTTCCTCTGTCCATGGGATTCTCCAGGCAAGAAGACTGGAGTGGGTTGCCATTTCCTTCTCCAAGGAATCTTCTCAACCCAGGAATCAAACCCAGGTCTCCTGCATTGCAGGCAGATTTTTTTACCGATTGAGCTACAACAAAGTCCAGCCTCTAGACTAGTGGCTTCCAAACCAGATTCTGAGAAGTCATGGGGTTCCTCAGACTTGCAAAAGGTAACAGCCACCCCTGCTCCCAATTAGCAAGCAGACTGAAAGGCTGAGCAGGCCATGCAGAGCCCCTTTGGTTTCATATGGTTAGGATTCTGCAGGAAAATCACTGATCTTGCATCCTCTCTGCCAACCTGATATGGGAAGCCAGAGGGGAGAGAGAGGGTGCAGAGGCAGGGCTGCGATGTGGCTGTCTGGGAAAGCAGAGTGGCTTCTTACTCACCACTCTCCCTCATGCCAGACCCCAGGGTCTTCTGCTCTAACTCCCAGAACACCAGAGGGCCTCTGCACCACCTCTCAGGTGCCCACAGAGAAGCCAGTTTTTTCTGAAGACCCAGGCAGGCTTCAGACAGGCACCCCCTGCTGTTCCCATGGACAGGTTCCAGAAGAGAGGTAAGAGGGAACGGGAAAAGCAGTGGCTCTGCTGAGCCAATAGGACCTCTTTCAGAAGAAATGAGGCAAGGCCAGAGTGTGAAAACTCCCCAACTCAGACGAGAAACAGCTGTCAACTGGGACTGTGTCCATAACACACCTTCATTTCTTTTTTCTTTTTCTCAAGTAGGCATTTTCCTCACAGAAACACGGCCCCAGGGGAGGGCAAGTGCCTGGTTATCAGGAAGCACCCACCATCACCAGAGAGGACCCAGCCCTCCCCAGGAAGCTCTGCCGGAGCTCCTCTCCCTCTTCCAACCCATCCTCTGCTGTTGAGGTTCACGACTCACCATACCTGGTGGTATTTCTTTAAGATGTTGTGCATCTCGGCCACATCCTCACTTGAGACAGTCTTGATCACAAAGCGCCGGTCATAGGTAGTGAGGAAGCGTGTGCCACACCGGCCCTGGCTGTCACTGTTGATGGGGGCGCTGCGTGTCACTGAATTCTGACGGGCCAAGACAAGAGCTGGTCTTGGGAGGGGAAACAAGGACTCTGACTTTCACTCTGAGCCTTCTCCTATGGGCCCGACTGCTCTGAAGCCAACAGCACGGAGGTAGATGAGACCTTACCTGCCCCCTTTCTCTTGGGCAATTCACATCTCTCCCAAGTCTTCCTTAAGAGAGACATGAGTTGTTCCTCACCACCTGCTCCTAATCCTTGACTGTGAGGAGAAGAGGACCGACTGTGAAATACTTCTTTTCATTGTGATCCTAGAGAGCTGCTCTAGGACCTAAAACTCAGCCTTGGATGTTCGGGGCCTGGGTTCTAACCCCGACGCTCACACTGCGCCTCTCTACTCCTGAGTTTCCTCACCTGGAACACAAGGAAGCAGGCTGAGATGATTTTCCCAGTCTCTTGGGGTGGTGAAGACAAAGCTTAGGAAATATTCAAGAAGTCAAGCATAAAGGAGTCGATAGAGTTGTCTTTATTTCCTGTTATGTACCCTCATGCTGGAAATCGCTTCCTAAGGCAGGAAACTGGTCCTCACTGCTCTGCTCAGCACCTCTCCCCTCACCTCAAACTCCCGCTTGTCTGTGCAGAGCTTGGAGGCAGACCTGGGGAGCTTTTCTGGCTTTGTCCCTGCTCCTCCCAGGGCCCCATTCCTACCAGAATCCAAAGGCAGGAGAACCCTCAAGCAGGGAGGGAGTAGGGGAAGGTGTGAGTCAACCAAAGGAATGTGTTCACCAACCAGATGCCAGGAAGAGACCTCTGGTAGGTCAGAAGACAGAGGATGGACAAGAGCAGTTCCAGCCCTGCCTCTTTTCCAGGTGGCATCTCCTGTCTCTCTCAGTCACTGGTAGTCTCAGAGCAGAGTCCCCTCCCTGAACACCATCCTCCCTGCCGCTCTTCCAGTCTTGAGCACAATTATTTGCCCACAAGACTATTAGAGAAATAAACAGGACGTGGTTAGATGGCCAAGGGGAAGGGAAAGAGCCACAGTGGAAGGAGATACCCCAACAACCTAGGGTTGCACTAATGGCAAGAAGTTTCAGAAGACCTCGTGCTCTGATCAGGGCATGACAGTTCAGGGTTGGGTCCCAACAGGAGGGGCTGGAGGGCGGCCCACCACCTCTTGGACATGACCTGATTGCTCAAGGCCCTGGCATCCCTTCCTCCTCTCACGTCCCTTCACCCTCCTCCTCAGCAGGCCCCCTGGAGCTGGTGGAGGGGAGGAGATTCTGCTACTTGTGATCTACTCTGTGAAAGACAGTATTGGACAAGATGTGGGCATCCATTTTATATTTCACTAGGCTGTACATTCCTCTTTTCCCCCAACAGACAACTGAAAATCATCTGTATTTTTTACTGCTACATAAGTGAAGTGGAAAATTCTCCCACCTTCATCACCAGGCTGTCTGCCAGGGGAAGAAGGCCAAGGAAGGTGTGAGGTGGAGAAGTAACAGAAGCCACAGACGGTGAATCACACTAGAATATGCCTGATACTGGGACTGATTCCTCTCAATAAGCCAAAGGCCTCTGTGACATGATCACCCCTTGAAGGGGGCAGCTTCCTGCAGGCCTAGCCCCCTCCCAAAGTCAGGACAGGGGACAAGTTTAGGAGGCGGCACTCATACTGGGAAAGAATTTCCACTACCCCTGAAGTCTTCCTTTTCTAATCTGTCTTATCTGCTTTAAGAAGCCTCATCTCCTGCTGGCAACAATTCTCTCTCTTCTAAGCCAAACTACAGAGAAGGGTTCTTTAGCCTAGACTGGGACTGTCAGACTAAAATGAACCGGCTTCGACAGACCCCTCTCCCTCCCTCTGCGCTCCCTCCGAGGGAAAGGAGCCTGAACCTAGGAGGCACCATCAGAAGTACTTCTAAGGCCCTCATTCCTCCAAGAGCCCACCAGTACTGGACAAGACTGCCTGGGTGGGGTGAGACCTGACAGGAAGACACAGCACAGGAACACGAGACACATTTGTTCCCTCTACTTGGCCTGTGGCTTCCTGACCACCCACCCCACCCCACCTCCCACTCCCTAACCCTCCTGATTTTGCAAAGACGCTCCATACCTGGTAATCCTGATCGTCAATCCCAAACCTCTCCCGGAGATTTCGGAACACCATGGGGCAGTACTCCTTAAACTTGAAGCGGCTGGGGAGGTTCTCTCTGGGGAAAAGCAGAGACATGTTTCTGTGAACTCCTTGCTCCTCTAATTCATACATCAGGGCTTCTCAAGCTGTGGTCCACACGTCACCTGGATCGGAACAATCTGCAGTGCTTAAAATGTAGCCCCCAACATTCTGGAGGTAAGTCTAGAAAGCTGCATTTTTAACACACACTCCAGGTGATTCTGAGCAGGTGAAAGTTTAAAAACTTCACATTCTTTGTGCACACTTTGTAAAAATTAATTTAGCTGTAAATTTTTATGATTTGTGTACTTTTTCTGAGTATATGCTATCTTTCCATAAAACTTACATTGAAGCGGAAAAAAACCTTACCTGCAAAGAAGTGAGACTGAGTGTGGGTCCTCCTTCCTAAGTGCTGAACTTGCTACACTAAGGTGGCTGCATGTGAGCAGCTGCTGCGAGGTAAATGTCAGTTTGATTGCTAAAGGGAAAGGCTTTTCTCATCAACAGACCCCTCTCCTCTGGGGAGGCTCTGATCAACGCATCCTGAAAACAGTTATACCCAGGAGGTCCTGCCCTTGGCTTCCACTGGGATGGAAGGGGTGGGTGCTTTCCTAAGTCGACTGACTGGGATCCCATCTTTTCATGAAGCCTTGTTTGCTGGCTGCTGGCACCAATCTACGTCCTCCCCACTCCTCAGTCAATCCACAGACTTTCAGGAAGGAAGAAAATGACCTCAAGTGATGCCTCCTCCAAACCTTCCATCTTGATAATAGTCACCCTGCTTGGGAACTCCCTTTCAGAAATGTGTCTCTCTATTCTCATCACAAGGAAAAATAATTTTTTTCTTTAATTCTTTATCTATATGAGATGATGGATATTCACTAAATTTATTGTGACAATCACTTCATCAATTATATAAGTCAAATTAGCATGCTGGACACCTCAAACTTAAGACAGTGCTGTATATCAAATATATCTCAATAAAACTGAGGAGGGGGAAGAAATATGTCCCTCTGATTACTCCAGGACAGGAGACTTCAAGGAAATAAAAAGTAGTGGCTTCTAATGAAGGCGGGTCCTTGTCTCATAGTAAACAGCACTGCAGACTAATAACTAGCACATAAAACAGTTGTTGAAAAGACAAAGAGAATCAGTGAAAAGAAAGAAAAAAAAAAGATAATGGAAGTTCACTTTAGGCCAAAATGTCAATGCGGTGGTGGGCACCACGGACCCCTGGTGTAAGGTGGTATATGGTCCACACCTGAGCCCTGACCTCCAGCACAGAACAACCCCTTTCCTGCCTCAGAGGTTAGGGCTGCCTCTCCTTCCTTACATGGTGTGATCTTGAATATAATAACAAATACATATTTAGTCTTTGTCCTTGTTTCTGGGACAGTTCCTAAAATCTTTGGAATTTCCTAGGTGGTAAGCAATAAGCAATTTTGTTCTTTGTAACAAACCCCCTTCAATCACACCTGAATTTATGTTGGTGAGGTCAATTGTTACGCCTCTAAGGACGGGTGCTCATGGCCAGGGGAACCAACCAGGACTAGAGGGTTGGAACTTTCAGTCCCAGGCCCCTGACTTCTAGAAGTGGAGAGGCGCTGCAGGCAGAATCAACTGCCAATGGACAATGACTTCCTCAATCATGCTGTTATTAAAAAGTCTCCATAAAAATCCAAAAGGACAAGGCTGGGGAGCTTCCAGGTTGGTGAACACATTGGGGTTTGGGGAAGGTGGTGCACCTGGAGAGGGCCTGGAAGCTCCCTGCCCCTTCCCACATACCTTGCCCCAGGCCTCCTCTTCCCCTGACTGTTCCAGATTGCATCCTTTTATAATAAGCCAGTAACCTAGTATGTAAACTGTTTTCTTGAGTTCTGTGAGCCACTCAGGCAAAGTAATCCAACCCAATGGGGAGGGTCGTGGGAACCTCCAACCTATACAGCAATAGGTCAGGGCACAAGTGACAACCTGGACTCGACACTGGCATCTGAAGGGGGATTGGGGGGAGTTTGCAGGCCTCAGTCCTTAACCTGTGAGACCTGATGCTAACTTCAGGTCAATAAGAGTCAGAACTGAACTGAAGTGCAGGACACCTTGTTAGTGTCCTACAGAATTGCCTGATGTGAGGGAAACCCACACATCTGGTGTTAGAAATAAGCAGTTGTGTGAGAATAGAGGAGAGACACCATTTTTTCTTCTATACAGGTGGCCACTTAGCAAGTAGCAGCTATGAAGACAGACAGCTTCTAGAACATGATGTTATTACTTACTATGGCAGAGAGAGGCCACTAATAGATGTTTTCAAATCAAGCTTCTCCTCCACGCTAACAGTCTGGGAATGGTGGGGTGACAGAATTCAGCTGGTGAGGTGGTGGGGACTGTGGGACAATGGAGAGTGGAACCAAGATTCAAATGCAGAAAGGAAGAGAGTGTGAACAACACATATTTCTTGGGTGACCCAAAGAAGGATGAAAGAGCCTCTACAAGGCTTAGAGGAGGTCCCAAACCGTGCCAAGGGAAATGGTTGCTCCATCAAAGTCTGAGACACCAGTGTTAATCCAAGAAGCCACAACGAGCAAAATTGGGAAGAACGATTTTAGATAGCACCCCTGGGCACCATGCTCAGCCTGTTGTTCACACACTAGTTAGAAAGAAAGGAGCTTGGCTGCACCCCAGGTCAGGAACATGCCTGGCAGTTTCTTGCCTCAGACTAAGATCAAGATAGGGCCACTGCTGTCAGCCTCGTACTAGACACCTCAGCTCCTGAGCAGCTCACTGTTACCTAAACTGGCCCTAGATGAATCACCCTGCGCCGAGCCACAAGTCCTGAGGGACACTGGAGGTAGGCTGACGGAGGACCGAGATGACAGGACAGCACAAGGGGAAGAGGCATAGAATGAACACGTTTTCCGAGCCAGTTTTTCAGCTCTGTGATCCAGGTGTTGCTTTGACACCATGCTAGGTGCTTGCTTGCCCCATGACGGTGAGGTTTTGGGAAGCTCTCTACCTTGAGGGAAAGAACTGCCTACAAGACCCACTCAGCAGGACACTTACTTATTGAAGAGATGATTGTCCACCTTGATCTTGCTGTAGGCTTTGAAGTCATCTGGCATTAGCATGACAGGGACAGGGACATTGCTCAGCTCATTGATCTGCAAAGCAAGGGGAAAATGAGGTTCTCAGCCAGGCCACCTGACTCAGAGAGATAACATGCTACACCATGGATGCCACCATCTCACCAAAGACATGTCCGCGGATTCCCTTCTTGTCTCTATTTCTGTTCTTCTCCTCAAATATTTACTATGTTCCCAACTTCATCTCTACCTATTGTAACTCTCCCACCTGATAAGGCCCAGCTACAAAGGTGATAAGGCCCACCTCCTCTATGAAGCTTTTCATGATTCTCCAGACTATAAATGTTCTTTCCATCTCGGAATTCCTGAAGCTTTGTTTGTATCCCTCTTCTGGCCATCTCACAGCCTCCCTCACATTGTATTTAATGCCCATAAACCTCACAACCTGCTTGACTATAAGTAGGCAAAATCATATCACTGATCCTTTTAAGCAAAGATCATCCCCCTGACCCTTTGGAGGCTCCACACAAGCTACTTGGCACCATGATTTGCATATGGTGGGTACTATGTAAGTAGTTATCAAATGCAAAAATAAATAGATCAGTGAATAAATATCACCCAATATACGTTCAGTATTCGCTGAGGCCTTTGAACGTCTTCATACAAATTACAGGTCACTCAAGAAAGCAGCCTGGGGCAAGAAAAAAGCTGGGTGGGTTTATGTGGGTGTATAACTCTTACCTCCAAAGTAAAGAATTAAAGTGAGCAGAAGAGGTAGACATCTGGCTACTGGCTCACTCTTACTCTCCTGATTAACTGCTTTCATCAGGCCAGTTCCTAAAGCCACGTTCTGCCTTGGGCTGAACTGGGGGAGAAGTGGGAGGGGTGCCTTGCCCCCACTGCAAACAAACCTTCTCATTGTCTTTCATCCCCTTCAGGGAGCCGGAGGCTGCACAGGGAACTGGCCTCCCACTGGTACAGAGCTGAGAAGGCAGCTCCTGCCCTTCCCCACCCCAGTTTAGCCAATTAGTGGCCTAATTAGCCACAGATGTCCTCTCCCATCACAGCAGAGTATTTGACATTTGACCCTCAACCCAGTTGCCACTAATGCATTCAGGATTTAGAGAGGAAACCTTAGTCCTGACTTAATGGATAGGGGGCAGGGGGAGTACAGTCTTGGGTCTCCCAGATACTTTCCTTGCAAATCCTATTATCTCAATGAGGCCCCATGCGGCAGTGAGGGAATAACCTAGTCATTAGGATTCCTCCAGGAGCATAAATAAGGGGAAATACCATTTAATTTGCTGCCCTTTCATGTTCCAAATCTCTTTTATTTAGAAATGTCAGAGGATGGAGGAAGTTCACATTAATGCAGTAACTGGGCAGGGGAAACCATTCCTTCCTAGAGCTGGTGAAAAACCCTGGGGAAACGAAGGATGTGTATATGGGGAAGGGGCCGCAGGGGAGTAGTGATAAGTTGGCAGTGGGGCAAGAGCCTCAATAAACTGCTGGCAAAACTGACTGGCACAGATATAAAAGTACATCTTATGTGGTTCCATTTACATGAAATTCTAGAATCTATAGTGAGAGAATCCAGTAAGACATAGCCTGGGTTGGGCAGTCACGTGGTTGGCTGTAAAGGGACATATGAGGCGCAAATTCTAGGGTGTTAGAAATGTTCTATGTGTGGCTTAGGGTGATGATTCCATGGGTATATATACATTTGTCAAAACTGATCAAATTGTATACTTAAATTTTCCAGCATCCAAGTCTGAGGCGTCCACCACTGGCTAAACCACCACAGACATACACAAAACAACCCTGCAGTTACCTTTCCAGGGAGCGCTCACAAGACAACCTGATTGTTAAGTGTATGCCTACAGAGGAAACCATTCCACTTCTTGTCTCCCTGCCAACAGAAACAATTCATGGTAGCTGTGCCACTTCCTTTTTCCTGGCATATTAAGTCTGGCTCTGAGATTTAAAGATGTTCATGGCTCTGATGCAATTCTTCCTTTTCTAGCTTATACCTCCATCCTAGAAAGAACATAACACTGGCCCAAAGAGTATGATTTTACACTAAAAGGTTCCAGTATCTGCTACTGACTGAATCTAGGTTAGGCTAAAATCCAGACTCTATGCCATGGTCAGGGCTTGTTACTGGGAGACTAAAACACCCATTTGCGAGGGGTCAACTGCCTCTTAGCGAGGATGAATTATTCTAACAAGAGCTGTTCATTATTAATTTTCTGTGTAACTCAAAAGTGTGACATAGTTTGAACAGTTGTAAGTTGGTCAGTTTTCAGTTATCAATTCATCTCTATTCTCGACTATACAACCCAACAGCAGGAAATTTCTAACAGATAATGCATACAGCTGAACTATGTAGACTCACCCTTATTTCCATTGGGCCACATGTAGATGATTCACTCTAGGGATTAGCTGTACTATTTTTCTTTTTTAGTTGTGCTAAATTTTATATCCCCAGAGAGTTCTATTCAATTTCAATTGAACAAGCACTTGCTGAAATACCTACTACATGCTTCCTTTCATGTTAGGGAGAAGAGTGTGTGCAGCAAGGGAGTGTTGTGTGCCCTGTGCACAGAAGAGTGGGAGGCTTATCCTCTTACTGGGGCGATGAGACAGACCCATGATGCAGTAAAACTTGAAGTCAAGGAGCATTTAAGTAAGTCAGAACACAGGGACGGCAAACACAACAGCAGAGTTTCAGAGGAGGGTGAAAATACGGTCAGTCCCAGCCCTCACACATCAGGCTAGAAAGGAACCTAATGCCCCTCCTGGTATTGCCAAGAGCGCTTGACACTGGAAGAACCTACAACAAGATCACGTCACACTCTGCTTAAAAATCTTCCATGGCTCCTCACCAACCTCAGGGAAAAGTTTTAACGCCTTAGCCTGGCATTTAAGGTCTTTCCGGATCTGGCTCAGACTCGGCTAAACTTGTATTCAGCTTACTTCTCTCAATGGAGCCTTACGATGTGCCATTACTGTCCCAGAAGCTGCAGATGCAAAAAGGAAAAGATACGGTCTCTGCTTAGTTGGGAAGACAGACAACAAGTAACAAATAAAATGTGATGAGTGCTATAGAGTTATGAACAAAGGGAGATGAAAAAGCAGACTAAGAAAAGACTGATTCTGGGAGTTCCCTGGTGGCCTAGTGGTTGGAATTTCAGGCTTTCATTGCCATGGCCCAGGTTCAGTTCCTGGTCAGGGAACTAAGATCCTGCAAGCAGTGCAACACAGCCAATAAATAAATAAAATTAAATTAAAAAATGACTGAGTCTGCCTGGGAGTGGGAGAGCTGGTTGCTAGAAGAAGCTACAGAGAAATACAAGTGAGAAACGCCTAAGAGGTAGTTCGCCAAAAAAAAAAGAACAAAACACAAAACTCGAGGAAGGGAATCCCAGCTGTGGGAACTATAAGCCTCAGGTATAAAAGTATATTGCCCATTTTTGGTAGAGGGGGAGGGCAAGGGGAAGAGTGGCAGGATAGAACAGAGGTACTAAGTGGAGGGAAATAGTACAGGAAAGACAGGTGAATAGCCTCGGATATTATCAATATTAGTAAATAACAGCTGCTTCTCTTTATGGCATGTCTATAAGTCGTCAGTTCTCTATATTATTATGTATCATATATCTCACATATATATATTCTATTCTGTATTTCTAATACTTAACAGTCACATGAAATATTATTAATCTGATTTTGCCTTTTGGAAAAGATTCAAGGTACCTCGCTCAAGGTCACACAGACAGTATGTGCAGAGTCAGGATCTGCTCCTAGGTCTGGCTGGTGCCAAAACCTGGGCTGTTGACAATGTGCTGTGCAATCCTATCTATTGGCAGCTACCTGGACTAAGGTAGTGTTCTCCATTCCTTCCCTCTGTTCTAATAATCTTCAAGGTAAGTGTTATGCTCATTTTATAGAAAAGGAAAATGAAGTTCAGAGAGAAAATTACTACTCCAAAGCTATACTAAGGCACACAGCCTGAATTTGAACTTAGTTGTCCACTATATAATAACTTGAACTTAATTGTGTAGGCAATGGGAAGACCTCTCAGGTTTAAGTCCCAGAATTCACATGATCAGATGGGCGATATAGAAAGGTAATTCTGGAATCAAGTAAGGTTTGGAAAAGGCAAAGATAAGAAACAGCAAGACCATTTATAAGGCTATTAGAATAGTTCCCAGATGGCGCTAGTGAATCTGCCTGCAAACGCAGGAAACACAAGGGACACAGGTTTGATCCCTGGGAAGAGAAAATCCCCTGAAATAGGAAATGGCAACCCACTCCAGTAATCTTGCCTAGAAAATCCCACGGACAGAGGAGCCTGGTGGGCTATAGTCCACAGGGAGCAGAGTCGGACATGACTGAACACATACACACACACACATAATAGTTCAGGTAATAGACTATAGCAGCAAAATCAGAAGAAGGACTAAAGCTAAGAGAATCATGCAAGATATGGCTAAGTAACACTTCTGTGAAAGCTTCCCTGTCTTTCCCAGGTTGAACTACTCACTTGTTCCTCTGTTCATCTTTATATCCTAACGATCACATTCACTTGGGTAATTACTTGTTTGCGTGCTTGATTTCTCCACTAGAGTCTGAGCCCTGAGAAAGAAGAGACTATCTTACCCATTTTTATGTCCCTAGCACAATGGCTGGCACACAGCAGTTACACAATAAATGCTGGGTAGAAGGACAGATGGCTAGAAAAAAGGGGACTGAAAGATGACTAACACTAGGAAAAAGAGATGTCAAAGCTGGTGTGACCATGCCAAAGGTTCATGGTCTGGAGGATGGAAAAGAAGATTAAGGTGAACTATTGAGGCTATGACCAGAATGTAAAGGGTCTTAAAATCCCAGGAGGGAAGAATAAACTTCACCTGATAGGCAAAGGAGAATGACAGAAAGCTTTGAAGTGTGAAAGGCTAAGACTAAAGCAATGTTTCAGGAAGATCAGCCTTTCTTCGCTACCTAGCACACTTCTGGGCCAACCTCCTTCACCTGAAGGAGAAGTGCACTTGCAGAAGGCAAACTCATTTGAGTAGTATGATCAACAGAACATATTAGGCTGGTGAGTCTGTTGTATCTCACACCATGTAAGTGGTTCTGGGGTTATCCACACAATCAACTCTATGAGCCCTCAGCATAAATAATGAGGAGGCTAAAACAAGCTGTATGAGAAACAACTTAGGAGCAGTGAGTTCACTCTATGCTGATCTCATTGGATATGAAAATTCAGTTGCTAGTTCTAAACTGGTGAACTTCTGACTCCAACTTCCCTGTGTGACCTTCATAGGAATTGCTACCCAGGAAGTTTCCTGACACGTGCCAGGGTTCTGTGGGTGGTCAGCAATGGGCTGGCCACCACTGGCAATCATTTGTTACCTGCCACCATGAGAAAACCTGAGAAGTTGGGAACGCATTCCTGAGACCAAGGAGGTCCAAGTGAGATCAAAACTCCAGGAAAAAAATGGAGAGCCACAGGGGCCAACAAATCCACCCCTGGGTTCATTCCTCCTTTTTACACCTTGATTTTTCTGCTCCTGTTTTTGAGTCTCAGTGTTCTCTGTGAGGTGGGAAGGTGTGCTGAAGGACAAATTCATCCAAAGGCTTCATAGAGCAGAAATATTTACTGAAGATTTTTAAAACAGCAGGAAAAAAGGAAAAGGCAAGGAAAGGAGGTTCTGGGTCTGCATCAAGCAAAGAAAATGTGTGGACAGAATGGGGGAAGAATGTGGGGGAGAACTGAGCAGACTTAAGAATAAATCTGTTCCTCACACCATTCACAAAAATTAACTTAAAATGAATTATAGATCTAAATGTAAGAGTTAGACCTAAAAGAGTTTTTCTTAGAAGACTCTGAGTTTGTCTCAGAAAAAAATATAGGACTAAACGTTCATGATCCTCGGTTAGGCAAAGCATTCTTAGATATGACACCAAAAGGACAAGTAACCAAAGAAAAATAAATTGGACTTCATCAAAACCAAAGAAAAATAGATAAATTGGACTTCATCAAAATTAAAAACTTGAGCTTCAAAAGATACCATAAGAAAGTAAAAAAGATAACCCAAAAGCATGGGATAAAACATTTGAAAATCATGTATCTGATAAGAGACTTGAATCTACAATATATAAAGAACTCTAACAAGTTAATTATAAAAAAATAAATGGCCCAATTTTAAAATGGGCAAAAAAAGTAATTGGCAAAGGATCTTCATAGATATGTCTCCAGTGAAAATATACAACTGGTCAATAAGCACATGAAAAGATATTCAACATCATTAACTATCTAGGAAAGGAAAACAAAATCACAATGAGATACAAATCTACTAGGTGGCTGTAATAAAAAAAGACAATAACAAGGGTTGACAGGATTTGAAGAAATTAGAACCCACATACACTACTGGCAGAAATGTAAAATGATACAGTCACTTTGAAGAATCAGTCTGGCAACTTCCCAAATGGTTAAACATAATTACCATCAACCTCTCCTATTCCTTCTGATCACTGGGGTGAGGCTTCACATAAACCCAGTTCCTAAAATGGCCAAAAGGTTATCAAGTCATGTGTGCCTCCTCTGGTCTCTACATTCTTCTCCCAGGCCACCTCGTCCCTAACTCCAGCCCTGCTAAAATGTATTTCATCCACTAAAACATTGGTTTCTCTCTCTTTACTAGTTCTCCTCTAATAGATCCAAAGTCTTCTGATCTTTTTTTCCTGTTTCCTCCATAAAGTCTAGGGGCTGCGTCTCTTATCCATGACAGGAGGTCCTGTTTCAATACTGAGTTCAAAGGCCTCTTTTTCCACCCAGAAGTAAATCAACCACCTCACGGGAGAATATGTAGCTGACTTGTACTATAGATAAAGAGGTATCCATCCTTCATCTACCATACACCATCAGCCAGAGACCATCATGCCTAAATGCTTAAATGGGTGAGAAACTAAAGAAGCAAACAAAAGGTGATTTTTTTTCCTAAAAACTTAGATTGCTAAAAGTTGCAGCAGTGGGCTCTGAAGGAAGGTAACCTCCAAGAAAGGCTATCAATCCACCAAAACAAAGTGGTCCTGACTCCCTTGAGAACTGTAAGATTTCATAGTCTTCTGGGGAGATGCTCCATTTCACACGGGGACCCACAAAATCCTAGACCTTATTGCAGGTCAAGAGGAAGCAATAAAACTCTTGACGAACTGATCTTCCAAGCTGGGACTGTCAAGGACAGCGGTGCCCAGTACACTTCCCCTGAGGTGCTTGCTCAGTATATCCAGAGGCTTCAGTCTTCCTTAAAGTCAAAGCCTTCCCAGATAGCTCTCAAACAAACTTTCTTAAAAGTTAGCAAAGAAAGAGGGTGACTGCCTAGTCAAAGTGAATCACAGATACCTCTTCATTAGCAGAGTTCCACTGCCTGCCTATGGGAAACCAAGTACCAAACACACTCAGGGAACTGGCAGGCACAGGCATACACACCTGAGTATACATTCAGGTTCTCCAACAAGACAATAATTCCCATCTGTCCTGGAACCTGGCTGAGAGGCAGGACAAGGAAGAGGAGGCAAATAAAACAAGACCTCTCTTTCAAGCACATCATCAGCCAACACAGCCCATGGTGTGGACAATGAGCTGCATTTTTTTGCTCTGCAAAGGACAACAGGTGAACAATTCTCCACTCAGGGCTTTCATTTCTTCATGTATAAAATAAAGGACTCAAAGTCCCTTCTAGCTAGCAGTAATATTCTTAACTCTCAGACCACTACCAGTTCTCCACAGAGACAGGATGCCTTCTAGTGAGCATGCTCCACAACAAAACCAAGGATTGATTTCCAGGCAAGGACATAGGGTTCACGTTTTAATGACCCAGTTTCCCTTGCAATATTGTCAGATGACCCCTGAGGCAGCAGGAAGCAGACAGAACAAACTCTGCTGGACTGTTGGATCAAAGCAGCTCCCAGAGAAGATCAGATTGGTCAATTCTAAAGGAAATCAACCCTGAATATTCATTTGAAGGACTGATGCTGAAGCTGAAGTTCCATGTGAAGAGTTGACTCATTGGAAAAGACCCTGATGATAGGAAAGGTTGAAGGCAAAAGGAGAAGGGGGCAGCAGAGGATGAGGTGATTAGATAGCATCACTTACTCAATGGACATCAATTTGAGCAAACTCTGGGAGATAGTGGAGGACAGAGGAGCCTGGCGGGCTACAGTCAGTGAGATCGCAGAGTTGGACACCACTTAGCGACTGAACAACAGCTCCCAGAAGTCTAGGCATAAAGCTAGACCATAGAGAACCAGTGGTTCTCCCCACCCTAGCCAGGACCTTCACCTTAGTGAGGTCTCTGAAAACAGTAACTTGGTCAAGACCAGGAAACCTCGTTGGCTGTCTTTGTTAGACTTCACCATACTCATGCATTTCCATATTAGAGGTAAAACCCTGGCTGGGACTGTGGTTCATCAGTCTCCAACCAGAGGCTCTTCCAGTAAAAAAAGCAAAAAGTCATGCTAGCCTTGCATCCCTTTGTCATCACTTGGCCTTGTGGGCAATTTCAAGTGCTCTGACAAGTCAGGGAGCCTAAAGAACTGACTGATATCCACAGAAAACTCAAGCCATTAGCTTCATTTTCCTCATTCCAAACTTTTAGCTGGTGAAGTGGCATTTCAAGTCTTTATACTTCCTCTCCTCATTTCTGGTGTAAGGACTCAATGAAATGGTCAGAATGCAAGAAGCAAGAAGTTGGAAGAGAAAGAAGAAAGACTCCAAACAAACAGGACACAAAGTCCTCCAGATCAAACACTGTGCAGGGTTCCAACTTCCTAACTGGAGCTACTGGACAATCCCAAAGCTATCCAAGGATCCAGGGAACCTTTTATCCTAATCATCATACATACAACAGAAACCATTAACACCTGAGAAGTTAACATCTTTGACATGAACCCCACAGAATTCAGGTCCTCTACTATGAATGGTCCTCATAAGCAGGCCTCACCTCCTCTCAGATGGTTACACTCTCCCTTCTCCCTAACCCAGGAAGACCCCAGTGAAGTGTCCATGGTCCAGAAGCACAGAAGCCTGTGCTTCTCCAATGGATACATCTTCAAAAAGAAAAAGAGGAAACCCAAGGAAGATTTCCATTCGATGGTAAGGAGGTCTGGAGGATGGGGAAACTCTGAGCAGCCACATCAACCAAACGACCACAAACAGAGGAATACTCAGGCAGACTAACGCCACTTGCCTCTCAACTGGACAGCGAGCTAGGCAGCCCATTACAAGGAACAAGGAGGAAAACAAATGCAACTAACGGGATGAGGTGAGGAGAGAGGAAAAGGGGATGAAAGCCCTTTCATCCCACCCAGGCCTCTCTGCGCTCCGGGGGCTGCCTGAAGCCAGACGCATGAAGCTTGAGAGGCTGGAGGGAAGGGGAGGACGCGACGGCACGCCACCGTCGGTGACACCAGGCCTCGCGTGGCGCGCGCGGAGGCACACCCGGCCGGGACAGCGTGCAAGGGTGGGGTGGGCGTGCAACTGGCTTGGCTAGGGGTTGCAGGCGTCACTGGCTGGGCCTGCCGAGCGAGGGCCCTGGGGCTGCGGAGGGGCGTGAGCACGCGCGGGGCCGCGCTCGGAGGGGCTGGTTACCGTGTGGTTCACCCCCCACATCAGGACGCTGAGGATCGGCTCGCTGGCCCGGAATAGCTTCACTTTCTGGCACACGAAATGCTTCTTCTTGGTCTTGGTCTTGCTGGCGCTGAGTGGCGCCACCGCCACCGCCGTGGTGCTGGTGCAGTTGGACGACATGCCCGGGGCGGCGGCGGCGGCAGCGAAAGGGGGGGCGGCCGAGACGGCGCACGAGCCAGCGGTCCCAGGCCTCCCCTGGACCGATCCCCACCCCCCGCTCCCTCACCGCGCCATGGTCGCGCCCGTCCCGTTACCTCCCCACCCCGCCCCGGTGGTTCCGTCCGCCCCACGCTCCGCCCCTCCCCTCCCCGCCCCGCCCCGCCCCAGGGAGCCGGCCGGCCCGCTCGGCACCCCGCCCCGGGCCGTGCTGCAGCCCCGCCGTCACCAGGCCCTTTCCTCCCAGCCTGGGTGGTACCGCCCGTCCCGGGGAGGTAGCGGGTCTCCCAGCCTGCTCCTCCTCCCTGGGCGTGACAGGAGCCAAGCCGGCCTCCGCGCGCCTCAGACCCGCGCCCTAGCAGGGAGGGGAGGAGGGCTGGGTAGGTCTCGCAGACTACTGCGGGAGCATCTCCCTAACCGGGCCCCCCAAAGCTAGGGTTTGAGTCTTTCCTCAACCTGATGTGCCAAGATGGCGGCGGCACCACGGGTCCGGAGGGGAGGAGGGGCGGGAATGCGAGGAGGGTGGGACGTACCATCCCCACCCCGGGGGAGAGAGGAGGAACACAGCGAGGGCAAAAGGAAGTCCTGCCGGGAAAAGCGAGGAACGCCCCCTCGCTCCACCCATGTGTGGATCTTTCCCGCTCCCCCGGGACCGGGGGCGCGCTCCACCCGCGGGGCACGCCCTCTCCCCCCAGGGCCAATGAGATGAGCCAGCCGGAAGCCTTGGGTTTTATGAATGGGTCCCGCTCTCACCCACCGGCGGCCGGCCTCCCGCCAAAGCGTCCAGTTCAGGGGCAGGCCGGCACCTTAAGACACCTATCATACGGCAGGGAATTATAATCGTCTTACTCTCTGGCTCACTCGGTGAAATCTTTGAGTAAACTGCCCACGCTTTCTTCATAATTCCTCTCGGACTAAGGCTCTCCGTTTCATGTTGGACACAAATCGTGGATCAACATTGTTCTGTATGGGAATTCGGTACTCGGCACAGGTGGCTCTTTACAGTTACAAAAATAAATGTAGTTTTTATTACCAAGTAATAAAAGACATAATTAACCCTAGTATAGGGAAGCAGGATAAGGTGTTAAATTGAATAACAAGTGTATGTTACTTTCTGGGGAAAGACTGAGTTTTAAGCATAACAGTGTCTGGCAGCATAAGTGCTCAAAAAATATAAATCCAAATTCGTTTAAGAATTAGGAATTCGCAGAACAAGGAACTAGCCCAGCTAATGTGTGGATCAAGAGTGCCTAGGACTCCTGAGTCAAATGAGGGCTTCTGGTAGGAGGCAGGAAAGGGGTGAAGATAGATTGATCATACGAGTTTGGATTTTTTTTGTTTTTTTTAATACCCGACTAAAAAATAATACCAAACAACTCCTGAAAACTGAGACTTGTAATAAGATTACTACATGATAAAAGGGAAGGCATGAAATAAACAGCTTCCACTATACTTTCTTTTAAGAGCCAGGGTGCATATTGATAGTTTGATCCTGACTCCTAAAATGATTTGACTTCATTTCTGCATTGCCCACATCAGAGACTATAAGCAGTGTAAAAAGGACAGATACCCTAGATCCTATCAGTAAACCCTGGGCCCCTTCAAAATTCACCAGATCTGCAGAGCAAAGAAAAGCTGACCTGCCTTACTTTGTTACTGGATAACAAGATAACAATGAGATTCTATTACATACTAAAGTCACTTACCAAACAAGATATTCTCACAAAGCTAACTTCTTTTTTTCCAAAAGCATGTAAAAATGATAATTTATACATATACACACTACAGTTTGATAGTTCAAATAGTTCAACAGTTCATTGAGGGTTTTTTTTTTTTTTTGCATTGTTATCCCTTCCAGATTCTTTGTCACTGCCTTGGCTCTGCCCTAATCTGACATCATTCTGTCACATCATATACTAAATCAAGTTAAGTATTCATTTACCTTGGTAAGAACAATCTTTCTGGGTGATTCAGAGGAGAGAGGTTTCTGAAAGGTCCAGTCTATTCTGAGGTGGTAGAGGTAAGTCTGTTCACATAGGTGGAGGGAAGAGACATAGGGAGGCTCCCTCCAGAGCAAGAAGAGTGCTCACACCTATGTTCCAGTGCCTACCCATTGAAAAACCTACTCTGCACCCATCAAAATCTACCGAGGGTCCCATAGAGCAAGTCACACTGGTTCTCAAAAGGAACTGAGCTGTTTCTGGAATCCATGGAGGAAAGTCACTTTGAACAGTGGCGTTTGACATCTATGAAAGAAGCCATTTCAACTCTTATAAAGAGAATTTTTAAGGGATTAGCAGCCTCCCTGGAAATTTCAGGAAAACCAGCAAGAGAGGGGATGGCTTTCATCTTTTCATAAAGTTCTTCTCCAGAGCTACTGAGGTTCTCTGGAGAGAGTAAATATTCCGCTTCACTCGATCTTCCAGAGAGGAGGTAGATGCGCTCTCTAGCTTCATGCGGCTGGAAAGAGAAGACAGGGAAAAGTTAAGTAACAAGCATTTGTCAACTGGTCATCTACCTGGCAGAATTAGAAGAAACATGTTAGCCATAAAGCAGCTGTAGAAACACAAGCTCTCTTTAAGTCCACATAGATAACTTTTGAGTAACTCCATCTGGAACTCAATTTTTTACAAATTTGTAAGGGAAAAATTTATCTGTTCTGGAAAATAAGTCCAAGCCTCATTTGAAAAAGGCTTCCTGAGCTATGAATTCTTAGAAGGCCAGTTAGATCCAGTAAAATACCAATTCATTTCTCTTCCCCTCAAATAAAACATCCCACTGTTTGGCCAGAAGTTGAGAAGAGCAACAAAGATGTCTGGGGGCTGAGCTCCGCACAGACACAGAAACACTGGGAGCACAGTGAATGAACCAGTTTTTTGACTGCCTCCTTGGGACCATTGCCATGAAAGCTGTTAGGCAGGGAAAAGATGCACTCACTGGATAAACTTCCCATCCCGGGAGTCTAGCTTCTCCAGCCTCTGCTCCCGCTCATCATCCTTGGCATGCCTCTTGAGGATGTTCAGCCTCTCTTCCTCCCGCCACTTGGCGTTTTCCATCATCTCTTGCCTTTTTCGCTCCAGCTCCTCTGATGAGAGCTTTCTGTTGAACACAAAAATCACCCTAAGGCCTACTTCTCTCCCAGCCAAAAAAACAGAAATACCACAGGAAGAGAAACCAGGTAGGACCCAGGTTCTCCAGCCCATAGCTCTCTTCCCTTGGAAATGCCCAGCCCAGTGCCACACTCAGCAAGAGTTTCCTTCCTTCCTAACAACTTGATCAGATGGTTTCACTCAAATTTCAATGACTTTTAGTGAAGGAATCCATACTCTCATTCAATAATCTCTAGAATTATTCTGAAACAATAAATACATAATAAGAACTTATCAGGAGACTCCATCTATGGCAATTATATTCCAATTGTTTGTTTAACAACTTATAGAAGAACAGGGAACCAAGTTCATCCATGTAATGATTGACATCTACCACCTACCCAGTGGAGATGCTTAGAAATTCATGGACTTAGCTCATGAGTATACCATTCAGGACTAAGGTAGAAGCAAGTTGCCTGAAGAACTTAACTTCGCCCCAGACAGCAATAGATAGGTCTTCTTTCCTAGCACTCACTGCAAATGAAGAGCAAGAGGAGGTGATGAACCAACTCAATCACTATTTACCAATGTAAGACATCCAAATCCATTTGTTTCTCAAATTGGTATGATATACAGATCCTCCTTTAAAAGGAAAAATAATTATCAGAGTCCCATAAGGGAGTGGGAGCCCAATTTTGAGAAATAAACTTAGATACTAAAAATCTGACATTTAGTTATCTATAGCAAAATGAAGGCTCCCTTCAAAAATCCCACTAACTAAAAAGAAAATGGAAGAGGAAATAACTCTAGATAAGACATATGTGAACAAACTGTCAGAAGACACAAGAGGATGAAGGAGTGGTCACCACTTCAACAGATTAGAGGAAACTGAATCCTAAGTGCCTGATACTGATCAGAAGCAATTCACACTGTAAAACCCAGGAGAGCTCCAGGTACTCTAATACTTTGAGTATTAGAATATTACTCAATAGTGATAGTAATAGTATGATGCACACCACATACAAAAATAAATTCAAAATGGATTAAAGACACAAATATAAAACCATAAACCATAAAACTAGAAGAAACAGACAGAACATTCTTTGACATAGTAACAATTTTTCTTTTACTCTGTCAGCTCAGGCAAAGGAAACAAAAGCAAAAATAAACAAATGAGACCAGATTAAACTTGAAAGCTTTTGAACAGCAAAAGAAACTATAAACAAAACAAAAAAAATTACTGAATGGGAAAAAATATATTTGCAAATAACATGACTGACAAAGAGTTAATATCCAAATTATATAAACAGCTCAAACAACTCAACAGCAGAACACACAACCCAACTAAAAAATGAGAAGACCTGAAGAGACATTTTTCCGAAGAAGATATACAGATGGTTAACATGCACATGAAAAGATGCTCAACACTGCTAAACATCAGAGAAAAACAGATCAAAACCACAACATGATATCACCTCACACCTGAAGAATGGCTAGCATCAAAAAGACCACAAATAACATAGATTAGTGAAGATGTGGAGAAAAGGGAGAAGCTTCATCTTTTCAATTGACAAGAAAGGTATTTCAGATCACTAATTAAAACAAAACATTCAAAAGAGAACTAAAAAAATTTTTAATTCTTGCAGAACTCTCAGACCCTTGAGGAAATATCCACAATGACTCTCAATCTGAGAAACAATATAAATAGTGCTAAGAAATGTTTTACAGCCGTAATCTTTCTTTTTCAGTACCCAAATCTTGGTTACATCTTTGGTGTTTGACTACCTGGAACACCAAACCAAAACAAAGATATCACAAATTCCATCCTTTCAAGTTTCTGTTTCCATTTCTGAGGGCTCTAACTCACTTTTTAAAAAAATTTTATTGAAATATCAGTCTCTTGGTCTTATACAGTAGGAACCTGTTTATTCTAACTTGTTCTAAATCACAAAATTCAACAAAAATTCTAACAGCACTAAGAAAAGGTTGACAAAGGGAGACAAATTCAAGTGATGGAAGATGGCAAAAGAGGCAGAAAAACAAAGCAGGATCTGAAAAAGCAGACCTTGCACTGACCAAGGGTCTTAAAATATATTAAAAAAAAAAAAAAAACACATATAGTCATGAGCATCCACCCCTAAGAAGAGCATGGATTACAGCACAGCTGAAGAACTGACCGAGTGATACCAACATGAGATTAAATAACATGCAGTATAACCTCCTCCTCTGGAAGGCAGGGAAATATGTAATATTTTGGAAAGTTGCCAGTCAAAATTAAACCTTAAACTTAGGGAATCAGGCAATTAAGAGTTAAAACGGACCTTAGGGTCTGCATCTCTTCTAACACCATAGTGACTGAAAGAGGTTGTTATGAACTCAGTGATTTTTCAGTGCTGGTTGTGTACTGAGATAATTCATGTCCATTGAGTCACTGATCCTAACTAACCGTCTCATCCTCCCAGAAATTATGTCATAGGAGCTGCCAGGGAATGGGATTTGGGGTTTTCTTTAAGCTTTTCAGGTGATTCTAATATGCAGCCATTGGGGAGGCAGTTAAAGGAAGAACACAAAAGTTTTTTGTTTTGTTTTTTTTGCCAAATCTTAGTTCCTACACCAGGAATTGAACCCAAACCCTCAGCAGTGAAAGTGCAGAGTCTTAACCACTGGACCACTAGGGAATTCCCTCATCTAATAACTTGTAAGAACAATTGAGACCCTTTGGGACAGCCTCTTAAGGGCACAGCCAACTCCACTCAGGTCCCAAAACTGTACATCCATGTTCTGTCAGACCCAAGCCATACCTAGCTCCAATGCAGAGTTGATCTTAGGGCGTTTGCCCTCAAGGAGACCACCCTACTTCCCTTTCAGCTGATGCCTCAAGAAAGGAGCACTCTTAAGAAAAGCTTCCTGTGGAAATCTCTGTGAGAATAACCGTGGTTTACAGATGTTGACAAAGAGTCACTTAGTGAATTGGTCATTAGTTCAATAGTTCAAAACTATTTACTTTGTCCTTTCAATGTGACTCACATGGATTAGGAGGTAGGGTGGATGGTTAAAAGTTAACAAGTGAAATAAGAATGGGCTAAACAAAAACGGTGATACAGATTATCCTCTTGCCCTGGTCTGAGCCACTCCTAGACTCAGGCCTGTGAGTCTGAAGTGAACCTCCTGGGCTCTGGACTCACCTGGTGTACCCAGGAGCATGCCGCCTTTGATAAACCTCCTTTTTGGGAGACGGGCTCTTACTTCGGCCTCTGTCTTTCCTATTTACCTTAGAGTTGTGCCTGTAATAGATACAGAGGGCAGAGAGGAGAAAAGCTTTTCCAATACAGGGGCTTCTATCATATCCTTCAAAAGATGGAAGAAAAGCTAACAGCTTCGGAATCATAACCCAAACTGAAGAAAATAGAGGGAAGAACTGGAAGAAAAACAATGGCATAAGGATACATAAGATTTGATATTACTCTCACTCCAGAGATTCCACATATATAAATATGTAGTTCTAGAAATTTGAGCATTACGTTAAAAAAAAAAAGTAACAATAGTAACAAGGCAAAGACATTTGCAAGAGTTGATGAACAAATGTGGCCAAAAGCAAACCCCAGCTGTGACCAGGCCCCCACATTCACAGGTTATTGCCCACTGAATTCCCATACTCACGGTTTGCTTGGCCTTGGGGACCGAGACCTTCTGCCAGGGGATCGGGACCTCCTATCCCGGGACCCTGCTTCCCTGGTGCTCTTCTTGCTGGTATGTCTGGGAGGGGAGGAAGAGGAGCTCCTGGACCTGGAATAATTCTTCAACCCATGCGCTCCCTTTTGTTCAGCCATCAGAGAACCCTGCAGTCCCTGGCTATGGTCAGAGTTCCTGACCTGTATCATCAAGGAAAGGAAGGAAAACTGTATGTAGGAAGATAAAGCAGCTCAGGAGAAGATGCAGTGAAACAAGAAAATGAATAAACACTGAGGTCCTATAGGGGCCAACTGGGTATACCAATCCCATCATTTGGTTATCACTGAGAGCTACATACACTAGGGAAAGTCATCTTCAGAATGCCCTAAAAGGATATATCACCCAAGCACTTAAATTGGCCTGGCTCTTCTCTACAGCCTGAGGGGGAGTAGGAGGCAGAACATGGAGGACAGGACCTGAGGGGAAAAAAGGAGTCCAGAGGGATGTACATTTATCAAAAAGTCATCAACCTGTACACTTAAAATGTATGCATTTTATGTAAATTATCTGCAGAGGGAAGGGGGGAATGCCTAAATGCCCATTGGTGGTTTAGCCTCTCTACTCAGAGGGACTTCAGCATAGTGAGAGGCTCAGGCGTAAGGAAGGGGCCTGTTCCCCAGCAATCCCAGCCTCTGCTGCCCCAACTCCCTTCTTTCTGTGGGTCTGACTGGCTGCTAAAAATGCTCTATGTCCATGCAGCAACATGGATGGACTCAGAGACTGTCATACTGAGTGAAATAAAAGTTAGACAAAGAAGGAGAAATACCGTATGACATCCCTGAGATGCAGAATCTAAAAATGATAGAAATGAAACTGTTTACAAAATAGAAACAGACTCACAGACTTAGAGAATGAACTTATGGTTGCCAGGGGGAAAGGTTGGGGGAAGGAATAGTTAGGGAATTTGGGATGAACAAGTACACACTGCTATATTTAACATGGATAGCCAATAAGGGCCTAATGAATATAGCACTGGGAACTCTGCTCAGTGTTATGTGGCAGCTTGGATGGGAGGGGAATTTGGAGAATGGACACATGTATATATACATGGCTGAGTCCTGCTGCACACCTGAAACTATCATAACATCAGCTATACTCCAGAATAAAAGAAAAAGTTAAAAAAAAATGCTCCATATCCAAAGAGACTACCAGGTTGGCACATTCCATGGTCCTATGGTCACTCCCTTTGAGAAGCCATATCCTTACCTGTAAGCCATATCCAGGGACTTTGGACAACACAGGGGGAGAATTTGCCATCTTCTTTTGAGATCTAAGAGATTAAACACATACTCACTGAAAAAGAAGACGCCTAAAGGTTCAGTTTACAGCTCTGTGCCGAAATGTGCTTCCTGTTTCAAACGTGACCTCTCCCACCTCCCCGCTCTCATGTGGGAGTGTGTTTCTCTATCTTTGCTGGAAGATGCATCAGCACAGTCATGTTTTTCCTGTGAAAAACTGTGGGCCTCACTTTTCAGCCCCAGCGCCCAAGCACATTCTCCTCTCACCTCGTGCTGCTATTCTAGGGACTCTGAGTCAGCAGCGACAGCGCTGGCGGCTCCCACAGAGAAGACACAGAACAGGCCCAGATGGGCCCATTAATGCATTAAAAAAAAAAAAAAGCCTCCATAGAACCCACTTCAGTCTTGGTGGAATCAAGAGCTGAAATGAGGGACTGCCCTGGCAGTCCAGCGGTTAAGACTCTGAGCTTCCAATGCAAGAAGCGCAGGTCCTATCCCTCATCAAGGAACTAAGATCCCACATGCCATGCGGTGCGACAAAAAAATAAATGAATAAATAAATAAATAAAATAAAATAAAAAGAGCTGAGAGTCACATCCAGGACGTCTGATTTAGGACTGATAACGGCTGCAGCCAGCCCTGCTGGGGATCTCGCCAGCACCTCTAGGAACTCTAATGCTAGCTGGCAGAGAGCCAGTGTTGCAAGGACCCCCCACTGAGCCCCCAGAACCTAGCGGGTCTCAGCTCAGAGCAGGCGCTCGGCCACTTCTGCGGAATGAATGAGAGTGAGTGAATCTGTGGTGCAGGAGGCCGCTCAGTGCTCTCACCTCCCCCGGCTGCGCTCATCCTCGCTGCTGCAACGATCGCTGCCTGAGCTTCTGTGCTTATGTTTCTTGTGCTTCTTTTTCTTCTCCTTCTTTTTCTTCTTCTCCTTTTTTTCCAGACTCATTTGCAACTAGAAAATACCCAGAACATAACCACATAAGACCATCTAGACCTGTCAGTCTCTCTGAGGGTCATGTGCAAACTGCCTGATTCCAGGTCTCTGGGTCTACAGGGGTTCAGGGACGTGATCAATCAGATGCTCCCTGTTGACAACAGTGGAGGGTCTTGACCCTGGTTGTGCAGAAACACCCACTAGACTACTGAATGGACTTTCTGGTGGGTGGGGCTGGGAATCTGTGTTTTGAAACAGTCCCCAGAACCAATGCCTAGGAATTTCTATTCTGTCAAAAGAATCCAATTCCACTGCAAGTAACTAGGGACTGCAAGATCAATTTTTAAACTTTTCTTACCAACTGAGCCAAGAAACAGGCACATAAAGGGAGTTTAGGGGAGAATGGGTACGTGTGTGTGTGTAAGGCTGAGTCCTTTGCAGTCCACCTGAAACTATCACAACAATTGGCTACACTCCAATATAAAATAAAAAATTTAAAAAAAAAGAAACAGCCACATATTATGTGAATGATGACTGGGCCCTAATGATGAATGGGATACCACCTGATCTCCTGAACACAGTGTACAATCATGGGTTCCCCAGGCATATCCTAATATTCCTCTTTTTCTGGAAGGATGATATCACATGCTGCATTTCCAACCAAAAGACATAAAAGAGAAAATCAAGCATAACTAAGCTTGATATAAGACTGCATAAAATCACCAGGAGACAGTCTCTAAAAGACAAAGACATTTAAAGCCATTCTGTTTTCCCTCTCATAAGAATAAATGGAGAGAAGGAAAAAAAAAGAATGCAGAGGAGCTCTCATGTTAAGTAGCTCTTAACGCTTACATAATGCACTACTTACCAATTCCTTGATTTTCTTCATTTTCACAGGATTATTCAGTACTTCTCTTTTTTTCTCCTCCTCTTTCTTCCTAAAGAAAGAGAAGTTATAACAATTATGATTATTTCTTCAGAAAGGGAATTAAGTCATTCATTCTACTTTCCATAACTCTATGCAGCAATCTTTCTTCTAAGTGCAGGCAGACAAGCACTATGCTACAATCTGCATGATGGTGTGAAAGCCAGAAATCTTCCCCAAATCTGCGTGAGGGATTGCGTATTGTGGGGAAAGTCCACACAGGCTCCCCGTTGTGCAAGAAAGTGAATTTGGCCTGTTGCTTGTTAAGCTTCAAGCAACAGGACTTCCCAACTGGTCAAGTAAATGTATGTCATCTTGTGTATCAAACATATGCAGCATTTCAATACTACCTCCACTCTTTAGCATGCTAACACATTGAAAAGTAAAGAGAATGGGTTCCTCTTTCAAGAAGTTTTATTCTCATATATTCATAGGAGGATAAACAGGTCAGTTTTCCTGGAAGACAATTTGGCAGCATTTATCACAGCCTGTACATACTCACAAACTCTTTAATCTTACAGATGCTTCCTCAAGAATTTATTACTGAAGGGATATAATCAAAGAAGGTCACTAAAAAGTTGTTCGTATTACAACAATGAAAACCTGGAAACAAGTTAGGGATTCAATAAGAAAATATTAATATAATAAATTATGGTATATCCATACAACATAGATACTAAAAATGATGTCATAAAAGTGTGATCAGCAATAAAAAAAAGATGCCCCATATATATGATTAGGTGGAAAAAAGGAGTTTATAATATGCATATTTGTACACCAATGTTCATAGCAGCATTACTCACAATAGCTAAAAGGGTGAAGTAATCCAAATGGGCATGAGATGAATGGATTAAAAAATGTGGTATAAACATGCAACTGACTATTATTCAGCTTTAGAAAAGAAGGAAATTTTGATACAACCTGGGTGAACCTTGAAGTGAAATAAGCCACTCACAAAAAAGCAAATACTGAACAATTTCACTTCTATGAGGCTCAGAATAGTCCAACAATAGGCATGGAAAGTACAATAGTGGTTCCCAGGGACTGCAGAGGAGGGGAAATGGAGAGTTGTTTAATGGGTATAGATTTTCAGTTTTGTAAGATGAGGATTCTCCTGGTGGCCTAGAGGTTAGGATTCTGGGCTTTCACTTCGGTGGCCTGGGCTCAACCCCCAGTCAGAGAAGATCCAATAAGCCTCACAAAAAAAAAAAAACAAAGAGATGAAAAACTTCTAGAGATTTGACTGCACAATAATTCAAATGCCCTACTACTGAACTGTATACATAAAGTGGTTTAAATGGGAAATTGTACATCACATGCATTTTACCACAATTTTTAAAGCAAAAACTCTGAAACATGCTATATAACATGGATAAACCTTGATGACATTATCCTGACTGAAATAGGTCTGTCACAAAAAAATACATATCATATGATTCCACTTATACGAGTAATTAGAGTATACTCATAGAGACAGAAAGTAGAAGTGGTTGCCAGGAACTGGGAAGAGGAAGGAATGGGGACTTATGTTTACTGAGTATAAGGTTTCAGTGGCAAAGATGAAAAAGCTCTGGAGAAGGGTGGGTGCGGGTGATGCTCGCACAGCTATGTAAATGCACCTACTGCCACTGAATGAGACACTTAAAAACAGCTGAGACGGTAAATTTTACATTATGCATATTTTACTACAAAATGGGAGAAAATATGTACATATAAAGATTTATAAATAAGAAATAAACATTTTTCAATGTTCAATCTTACATCCTTGAAATAAAATGATGCAAATTAAAAAAGACACACAACACTACCTGATTTCTTTTAACACCCAAAATGCAGCTTTATATTGATCTGTTATGTATTAAGATTTCAAGTAAGATTCTAAAGTTTCTTTTTAAAGGGTTCTGCTATGAAAACAAACAAAGAGAGGGGGATAGGGGAGGAGAAAAAAACTCTATACATATCCCCAAATTTCTAAGAAGCTGCCAGTCTTTCTCACCTTGCTTCTACCTCTTGTTATTTAATGGCTAAGGGTAAATGGATTAATCTGGTCTGGTCTGGTCCATTTACCAATCTCTTCCCAACTGTAAAGCAAGAGGTGAGATAACATCTCGGCTGAGCATCTCTAACAAAACCCCCTTCCCAGGCCCTCATGAGTACCTGATGATGAAAAGTGGGTCCTCTCGGATTTTGCTGGCCATGTCCAGAAGGGAATTGGCACCTGACGGGGCAAAGATAGAGCCTGGGAGGAGTCCTGTCTCCGAAGAACAGCCTGCCTCCTTCTCCTCCATCTTTTCAAAAACGTATTTGTCAATAGGACGCCCCAGCAAGTACTCATCACGGTTCACCATCCCACCAGGACCCTGGTACATCCAGTCCAATTTTTCCTCCTTTTTCCTAGTTCAAGGGGGAAAAAAAGAAATAGTCAAAGAAAATGTAGACTCCTGCAAACCTAAACACAAAACCTGAGCACAAGCGATAGATAAGCACAGCTAGGGGAATTCCCTGGTGGTCCAGTGGTTAGGACTCCATACTCTTACTGTCAAGGTTGTGGGTTC
Organism: Antilocapra americana; assembly: GCA_007570785.1. Classification (NCBI taxonomy): domain Eukaryota; kingdom Metazoa; phylum Chordata; class Mammalia; order Artiodactyla; family Antilocapridae; genus Antilocapra; species Antilocapra americana. The sequence goes on along the minus strand of ML664177.1, from coordinate 15,861,994 downwards.
AATCCCTAGTCAGGGAATTAGGATCCCACAGATTGCAAGGCACGGCCAAACATTACAAAAAAAAAAGTGTGGCTGGTCAGAACAGGACTCATTCTACAGGCTCTTCAGCAAAAGCTAAATACCACACTCCATGAGGCACTTGGGAAGAAATGGTACTTGCTGTCATGGAGTTTACATTTTAGCAGAGACATCATTTCCACACAACTAAAGCAACTTTTGAGGAAAGAATGCTCCTCAGCCTGGGGCGTGGATCTTTGCTCAGGGCTTCTCAAGTACAAAGTCTTTGTGTTGTGCCTTCAGGTTGAGGATAATCTGAAACAGCTAAAGTGAACATTCTGGATCAGCTCGTCACTAAGAACAATTCCAGTGACCACATATGCAGTGGTGTTTATCATGTGTTTTGGAGCTTACTGGCACATTGGCCCCAGTGGTAATACTACATTCAAGAGGATAATGAGAAAAGACCAGCGATAACAAGTTATGTTTTCAAGCCAAAAGAGGGAAGCCAAATGATGTCACAGTTCAGTTCAGTTGCTCAGTCGTGTCCAACTCTTTGCGACCCCATGAACCGCAGCAAGCCAGGCCTCGCTGTCCATCACCAACTCCCAGAGTCTACCCAAACTCATGTCCATTGAGTCGGTGACGCCATCTAGCCATCTTATCCTCTGTCGTCCTCTTCTCCTCCCGCCTTCAATCTTTCCCAACATCAGGGTCTTTTCAAATGAGTCAGCTCTTTGCATCAGGTGGCCAAAATATTGGAGTTTCAGCTTCAACATCAGTCCTTCCAATGAACACCCAGGACTGATCTCCTTTAGGATGGACTGGTTGGATCTCCTTGCAGTCCAAGGGACTCTCAAGAGTCTTCTCCAACACCACAGTTCAAAAGCATCAATTCTTCTGCGCTCAGCTTTCTTTATGGTCCAACTCTCACATCCATACATGACTACTGGAAAAGCCATAGGCTTGACTAGACAGACCTTTGTTGGCAAAGTAATGTCTGCTTTTTAATATGCTGTCTAGGTTGGTCATAACTTTCCTTCCAAGGAGTAAATATCTTTTAATTTCATGGCTGCAGTCACCATCTGCAGTGATTTTGGAGCCCCAGTAAATAGTCAGCCACTGTTTCCCCATCTATTTGCCATGAAGTGATGGGACCGGATGCCGTGATCTTAATTTTCTGAACATTGAGCTTTAAGCCAACTTTTTCACTCTCCTCTTTCACTTTTATCAAGAGACTCTTTAGTTCTTCTTCACTTTCTGCCATAAAGGTGGTGTCATCTGCGTATCCGAGGTTATTGACATTTCTCCTGGCAATCTTGATTCCAGCTTGTGCTTCCTCCAGCCCAGCGTTTCTCATAATGTACTCCACATATAAGTTAAAAAAGCAGGGTGACGATATACAGCCTTGATGTACTCCTTTTCCTAGTTAGAACCAGTCTGTTGTTCCATGTCCAGTTCTAACTGTTGCTTCCTGACCTGCATACAGGTTTCTCAAGAGGCAGGTCACAGTATCATGCCAAATATTTCCCTGTGGTTCTAAGACAAAAAATGGTGAGAAAATCGAGTCGCCATGCAACAAACAATAAAGGTGTGCTGAACTCATAAGAGTATGTATTGGGGCAACCAATATCACATTCACATTGCAAGCAGCAAAGCAGTTTCATCAAAATAGTACTATCTATAACATTAGTTTCAATGATTTTTGAATATGACATTTTTTGTATATTGATTTTTAAGATTACATAATAACTATGAGCATAAATAATCTTTCTAGTTATATATTTGCACATTTTAAATATTTATTTTTATTTATTTCACTGTGCCAGGTCTTAGTTGCCACATGTGGGATCTAGTTCCCTGACCAGGGAATGAACCTGGGCTCCCTGCATGGAGAGTTCAGAATCTTAGCCACTGAACCACCAGGGAAGTCCCATGTTTGCACATTTTAATAAAAATAATTTAAACCAATAACAGAGGATCGAACCCTTTAGATACCTCTTTTCTTATTAAAACGATTGGTTTGATGGACTTCCCTGGTGGTCCAGTGGTTAAAAATCCCCCATGCAACACAGGGGGTAAGTGGATTTGATCCCTGGTCGGGGAACTAAGATCCCACACCCTTGGAGCAACGAAGCCCTTATGCCACAACTACTGAGCCCGTGAGCTCTGGAGCCCCTTGCAGCATGACTAGAGAGAAGCCTGTATAGCTTCAGCAAAAGATCCTCTGTGCCGCAACTAAGACCTGATGCAGCCAAATGAAACAATTAAACATATCTTAAAATAAATACAATGAAAGGATATGTCCAAGATGACTCAAAGGATCATGTCTATACATGCCTGACATGAACATGGACTGGGAAGCGGGGACTAAAGATTCATTTTTACTCATTTGTAAACACTGACTCAGCATACTTCCTGTGTGCCAGGCAGAGGAGTACCATTGGAAAGATGACAAAGATTCAGGCAGCTGAGCTGCTCACAGGCTACCCGATAAGGCACAGAGATCAACAAATTACCAAACGGTGCCACTGAGAGCTAAGTATGTGACGAGGTGACTGTGGGGCACTTGAAGCAGAACCACCTGAATATGCAGAGATACGAGTCTGTGTGGGATACATGTGGGAGTCGTCAGCCTGAAGCTGACACTGGTACCAGAGGAATGAAGGCACTCTTTTAAAAAAAACCAGAACAATTTTACTTTATGTATTTATTTATTGGCTGTGCTGAGTCTTCATTGTGGCTTGAGGGCTTCTCTACTTGTGGCGCACGGGCTTAGTTGCCCAGTGGCATGTGGGATCTTAGTTCCCTGACCAGGGCTTGAACCCACATCCCCCACATTGGAAGGCAGGTTCTCCACCACCTGACCACCAGGGAAGTCCCTGAAGGCACTGTTAGAGAATAAAGGAAGAAGAGCAGTGAGCCTTGGGGAGCAGGAGCAGTTATGATTATGAGATGAGGGAAGAGAAACTAAGTGAAAGAGAAGAGATGATATGAAAAGGGAGGAGGGCTGGGAACCTGCAGACAAAACAGCAAAATGTATTCAGGAGAAATAAGGCAAAATGAAGACAGATACTTCTATGAAGTAGTATTTTCAGGGCTCCAGCTTGTCTTAAAAGGACCCAACTAGGGCTTCCCTGGTGGCTCAGTGGTAAAGAATCCGCCTGCCAATGCAGGAGGCGTAGGTTCAATCTCTGATCTGGGACGATTCCACATGCCAGGGAGCCACTAAGCCCATGTGCCACAGCTGTTGAACCTGTGCTCTAGAGCCTGGGAGCGGTAATGACTGAGCCCTCGCGCCACAACCACTGACGCCTGAGCTCTAGAGACCGTGTTCAGTACTGAGAAGCCACCGCAATGAGAAGCCCCAGCACCACAACTAGAGAGGAGCCCCCGCTCCCCACAACTAAAGAAAAGTCCATGGAGCAACAATGACCCAGCACAGCCAACAATAAATCAGTTAATTTTTTTTTTTTAAAGGACTCAACTAATGTGAGTCCTCCTCAGGCCCTCTGGTAAGAAACCATGTTGTAATCACTGAGATCCAGTGCCACTGGACTTGGCCTGGTTCCACCACTAACCAGCCCGGTAACCATGCAAGTTATTTCTTCACACTTCCACATCCTCACATCTAAAATGGAACTAGTTTCCCACTACAGGGGACATGAGTTAGATCCCTGGTCCAGGCACTGAGACCCCACATGTCAAGGGGCAACTAAGCCCGTGTACCACTACTACTGAGCCCACATGCCTAGAGCCTGTGCTCCCCAACAAGAGAAGCCACTGCAATGAGAAGCCCATGCTCGGCAATGACAGAAAGCCCTTGGGCAGCAATGAAGACCTAACCCAAAATAAACAGATAAATAAAATTTTTACATAAAATGGAGCTAATAACTTCCAACTCTCATTGTTTATAAATGAGATCCTCTCTCTGAATTTTTAAATGAGTTTTTAAAAGACATAGGGTAAAAATCACATAAAAATGAAGTAATCGACAGATTTTTGCTGTTGCTATCACTAAGGATATAGAACAGGTTCTTGAGGCTGCCCATGAAGCTCACCCAGGGAGATTTTTGTTTTTGCCACACAAACGGCTTGTGAGATTTTAGTTCCCTAACCAGAGATCAAACCCAAGCCCTCAGCAGTGAAAGCTGAGAAGTGAGAGATGTCCTAACCACTGGGTGGCCAGGGAATTCCCAGGGAGCTCTTAAAATCAACAGATGCCCTTGCCCCAGACAACCCCTGCTATTCTTAGGAAGTTGGCCTGAGTGGGAATCACTCCCATCTTCATTTATCTAATCTCCCAAGGACACGCTGAAGTGTAAGGGTTGAGAAATGCTGGTGTAGACTCGTGCATGGAAAACACAATTTTCTAATAATATCAGAGAATATTAAGGCAACATTCTACTGCAAAGAGGAATTTGGATGAAGATCAAGGATAACGTAGATATTAAGGTTTTTTCCTTTGTTCTAGAAGACAAACGTAACAAACATAGAAAAGATCATCTGAACCATAGAAGCGAGCTGTTAAACAGTAAAGGGTTTTTATTGGATACATGAAAAGCACGACACTGTGCAAAGAACTACACAAGCCAGCCCGCTGGACAAGCAGATCGTCTAACTATGTCTGCAAGTAAAAACCGAGAAAAGGGACCTACATGTTGACCTTTGAGTTTCACAATATTGGAGAATATGGGTGAGGGGGTTGGGGCAAAATATCAAAAGAATATAAAATCACCTTCCTCCCATTCACAGCAGACAAGAGGGCATGAGGGTCAGCAACATGGTAAACACTGGACTCCCAGCTCTGAAGCTGCTCATCTATACTCTGACCTCATTAGACTCTGCAAAGCCCAAAATTTCTGAAATATCAGGTGCATAATCTGTAACACTTGTCTGAATAAAAATTTCAAAATAATTTTTTACTTTTGGTTAATTGGGAGGTAAACTCTTCTGACTAACAGATATTCTGTCTAAAGTTGACATTTGTTTTAAAATCAAGGGGTCACAAAATCTAAAATGTCACATATAAGAATGTCTTATAAGCTGCCCGGGAATTAATCCAAATGTGTGAAACTGATTTACTTTAAATTATAAAGGATATAATTTATACAAAGTGTGAAAAGTAAAATAATTTAATGTGTGCCTATTGTTGAAAAAAAAAGTACAGAATTTTATTCTCTTAGCTCATTTTATACATTAATGCCCTAAATATATTGTGTTGTACTTTAGAAATTCCAAAACTCCTTTTATTTTAAAATATTCCAAATGTTTTAAACTCATACTTAAGTCAGAATGGCATTCTCCCAATCCATTTTCCTGAAAAAATATAATTGTTATCCTGCCTAACTTCCGTAATACCATTTCCATGAACTGAAACTAAGTCTCCTCTTGGTCTGTGTCTCTTCTCTCACACACACACTCATACACACACAGATGTCACTAATCCTCCTGTCATGAAATTACTAAGGAAAAGCCCTATATATCCAATACAGGGGAAAGTATGTCACATGTCACCCCAGAGACTTGTCCACAAGGATACGAATAAGGAACAGTACAGACTACTTAATTTTAGTCTAGAGTTTTTACTCAATTCTGATTTAGGAATGCACTGCATATTTTATGCTTTTTGTTTTTCTCAGAACACATTTACTCCTATCCCCTTTTATGGAGGCTGGTAGGATATGTCATCTGTTACTTCTATCTGATATTATACAAGGGGAAACTGAATGAGACTGTCCACAGTTACAAAGCTTTCAGTGACAGACACAACATCTATCTCCTTCCATGGGACCTCACTGCCTCCCTAAAATGAGCCTGCAGTACATACATTAACAAAAGCAGGAACGTGGCCTCAACACACTAAGAGCAGGGTAGAGGCAGTCATCCTCGGTCACAGTTACTTGTCAATTGTCTACCATGAACTTGGCCTACACTAAGGCCTTTATATGTCATCTCATCTGACGCTCTAAAAGCTTTAGGAGTTGGGTACTCTCACCCCTTTTGGTTCTACTGAGGTCACTGAGGCTCCCAAACTTGCTCCAAGTCACATAGCTGGGCTAGTCCATACAAAGTCAGCCTTAGAATCAAGTTCAGACTGACTCCAAACACATTCTCTTATGCAGCTTTTATGCAACAACTGGACAATGCACCCACAGGCCTGCAATTCCCTATACACCAAGACATCCCCAGCCCAAATAGCCCCAGCGCCTTGCTTACTTGACAGCCCCGACATCCTCCGCGTAGCGCTGCATCTCCTCCCGGGCCCTCTCCTCCCGCAGCTCACGCTGAAGCTCCTCAATCTTCTTCCGCTCAGCCTCATGCTTCTGCTCAGCCTTCCACACTTTCTCCACATTGCGGAGGGTCTGTGGGTGCCAGCTCTTCTTCAGATTCTGTGGCAAATGAAAGGAGGGAGAAAACAAGGCAGGGAGTAGGTGTGTGGTGAGTATAACTGGCCCTGCCTCACCCCACCCCGTTCACACCAAGGCAGCCATATAAGGGCAAGATGTCTCTAACAATGGCGAGGTTGGCACCCAACAATCTCTCACACGCTGGGGGTGGAAGAGAGGTTGTTCAAATACATAAAATTTCAGGATAGAACAGGCCCCTCCGAGATTCGCTTCAACTGCTTCTATCCTGAAATGTATGAGTCTAACTTCCACAGGCCATGCCTGAAGTGAGGGTTGGTGATGACAATACAGGAATGAGGCAGAGAGGTGGGAAGGTATAGATTCTGAAAGATGAAAGAACTCAAGTGCCTTTGGCACTGGACACATTCTTAAGAATACAACCTTCTTTTCTTTGAGTCCACTGAACTTGCCTTGAACTTGCATGATTTACAACCACACCTGGTACCTCTTTCAACCTTACTTCCCAAGAATCTCCCCCTGATTCTGATCTTCCCTTTCACCCTCAAGGAGTGCCTCACTTCTCCCTTTCTCCCCATGAGTCACTGCATTGGTTCAGCTTCCCAACCAGGGAAGGTTTTCTGGAGGAAGTGACATCTAAGGACAATTATAAATTATCCCAGTGATGTAGGAAGCAGGGACGAGTGGAGTAGATTTCCAAAGAGAGGTAACAGCACACACAACTGCAGGCCCAGTGGTGAGAAAGAACAGAATACAAATAATTCAGCATGGCTGGAGATAGGAGAGCAACCTAATGGGAAGGGGACTCAAGATGAAGCCAATAAAGAAAGCAACAGGTTAAGGGCCTAATAAGCCATGTTAAGGGACTGAATTTTATCCTGTTGGCAGTAGAAAATATTAAACATTCATATGCAGCTGAAATGAATGACCAGCTAAGCATGTAAAGAATGAATTGGAGAGGATCAGGATTGCAAAGGCCTGGTGAAATTCCCACAATCTTGAGGTATCTCTCTTATCTGATTAAAAGCTTTCTAACAGACATAAAACACCTTGCTAAAAACTAGCCAGGGGGCATTCTGTCCCCTTCTGATGCCTATGTCAGAAGCTTTCACTATCTCCGTTATACTTTAATAAAACTTTGGTAAACAAAAAGCTCCAAGTACTCAAGCCTCATCTCTGACCCCAGTTCAAAATTCTCTCCTCCAGAGGTCACAAATTCCGGGCGTAACACATGGCTCACAGCAGCAACCTTTCATTTTCCCCTCATCAGGTTATTCAACCCTTCCCCCACCACTCTCCACCTTATTCTAATGGTCTTTCTCTCTTGCCTTCAATACAGGTGATTTTGCAGCTCAGGGAACACTTGCGAATGTCTGTAGACACTTTTGGTTGTCACACCTCTGGGAGAAAGGTGCTACTAGCCAGAGGCCAGGGATATTGCTAAACATTCTACATGCACAGGACTACACATACAACAAAGAATTATCCAGCCCAAAATGTCAATAGTGCTGAGGCTGAGAAACTTTGGATTCAAGCTTTCCTGTCCCTAAATGCAGCTACTTGAAGACACTAAATCAGACGAACCTTGATGGTATCCTGGAAGTCATTCTAATTAATAACATCTGACAAACTAATATAGCTACTAGACAAATGTCTAAATCAATCTATCTGCTGATTCAATTAGGTACACTTTCAGGAGATTAGCATTTTTCTGATCTTGCACCATGTTCTTATGGGTACATTTTCCCATTTGGTGGCTTTACAGGTTATGAGAACTAGCCACATAACTTACAATCACTGCAGACAGTGACTGCAGCTGTGAAATGGAGACACTTGCCCTTTGGAAGAAAAGCCACGATAAACCTAGACAGCATATTAAAAAGCAGAGACATCACTTTGTGCACAAAGGTCCATATAGTCAAAGCTATGGTTTTTCCAGTAGTCATGTATGGATGTGAGAGTTGGACTATTAAGAAGGTTGAACACCAAAGAACTGATGCTTTCGAAGTGCGGTGTTGGAGAAGACTCTTGAGAGTCACTTGGACTGCAAGGAGATCAAACCAGTCTATCCTAAAGGAAATCAATCCTGAATATTCATTGGAAGGACTGATGTTGAAGCTGAAGCTCCAATACTTCGGCCACCTGATGCAAAGAGCCGACTCACTGGGAAAAAACCCCGATGCTGGGAAAGACTGAGGCAGGAGAGGATTACAGAGGATGAGATGGTTGGATGGCATCATTGACTCAATGGACATGACAGTGAAGGATAGCAAGCCTAGTGTGCTGCAGTCCATGGGGTCACAAAGAACTGGACACGACTGAGCGACTGAACAACAATGAATTCAGAAGAAAGCTCTGCCACTACAGATCAGAACGCTGCACTAAAGAAGTGAAAGTCAGAAAGGCGAACATGAGGAAGATCATCTGTGATCCCAGAATACGGCTCAGGGATGAGGCGAATGGGGCACAAATCACAATTACAGCGCAGGACAAGACTGAATTCCTGGTTGAGGAAAGGCGAGCTACCCCAAGGCAAAATATACAAAACAAAATCTGCGTGACACGTCCTCCATACCTGCCTCCTTTCCTAGCCACGGTTCCAATCGTCCCGAAGCTCTCCAGAATTTCCAGCCAGAAGGGCTTCCTGCCAACAAACACCACCTGCCAACCTTGGAGACCCACCTCATACACCTTTCCAAGTCTCCGCCCCGTCCCTCCATGGCCTCAGTGAGCCGCCCCCTGTCCAGGGCTACAGCTCCCTCTCCCCGAAAGCAGAGCTGCGTTATCAAGAATACTCACTGCCACACCCGTCTCCAGCCCCAGGTGGTCTCGGGCCTCAGTCATCCCCCAGCCCTGGGCTCCCTCACTTACCAGGTCTCCGCCTCCCATGATGGTGTTGTTTCCTCCCTCTGCGGATCTAAAAGGCTCAGGAAGGACAGGAGAGAAACTTGGAGAAACAGTTCAACAACGACCTCCCGAGATCTGGTCCCGGGGGCAACCGGCTACCACTTTCACTGCCCGATCCAGAGCCCACTTCCGGGAGGGCGTACTATTACTGAGACAGTGTCGCAGGACAGTGACGTTTAATACCAGCTGTCGCGTTGCGTGGCGGTAGCTTCGCGAGCAGTCTCACGGGGTACGGCCCATGATATCGCGGGATTTGTGGTTTCCATTCGGTCACCTCGAGTTGGCTCTTCTCCGTAGCTTTCCAAATGGTGTGTTAATAAGCTGGAGCTCTGTGGGGTTGTGCTTCCAAGGTAGCACTAGTAGTAAAGAACCCAACTGGCCAGTGAAGGAGACATGGAGACGCGGATTCCATCTCTGAGTCGGGAAGATTCCCCTGGAAGAGGGCATGGCAACCCACTCTAGTATTCTTTCCTGTAGAATCCCGAAGGCAGAGGAGTCCTGGCTACTGAAGTGACTTAGAATGCATGCGCTGTTTGGGGGTTCTAATTGAGCCAGGGCCTCACCTGGCAGTTCTGTTGCCATGGCAGTGCACCGTGGCGTCCTTGGAAGCCCCGCTCCGGATCTCACTCCCGAGCCCCAGCGTGGACCAGCCTACGCCACCCAGATTCTGTAAAACGGCTTTTCAAATCAGCACTCTCCTCAAACCTCGAGTCACAGCCACCTCCCTTTCCCCAGGCTTATTTTACGGAGTTAAACAAAAACCAGCCAACCGAAATTCCATCAGCTTCCCTGCATCAAACCTGTAGAATCTGCCAGCTTCTCCCTTTCCTTTCCCTTCGTTTATGGTGGAAGAGGCATCCCTCCTAATCTAAGGCATGGAGGTTCATCTGCTGGGATTCCCACCTCTCACATCTGGTACTGATAAAGTAGTTGATTAAATAGTTAATGCCACTAGGGGATTGTAAGTAGAAAAAATATGGGAGACCCTTCTAAGTTAATGATTACTGAAGAAAGCAGGCTTCCCTTGTGGCTCAGCTGATAAAGAATCCGCCCGCAATGAGGGAGACCTGGGTTGGATCCCTGGGTTGGGAAGAACCCCTGGAGCTGGGAAAGGCTACCCACTCCAGTATTCTGGCCTGGAGAATTCCATGGAGTGTATAGTCCATGGGGTCGCAAAGAGTCGGACACGACTGAGTGACTTTAAGAAAGCACATTTGCTTAGCAGTAAACCTTGCAACAGAAGCAGGACACATGCCCTCAAAACATAAAACAATGAATGGTGGCATGAAATCCACATCCCACCCAGTGAGCTGAATAAGCTAATGATTGCTAGGTAAATTTGTGGACCTAGCTTGATCGTATAGGAACAAGGAAACTCCCCTGCCCACCCTGGAGTAGGAACTGATGGTAGAAGCATGATGTCGAGTAGGAACTGATGGTAGAAGCATGATGTCTACTGAAGAAAGACAAAGGTCTTCTCCCCCTCTCCACTTTTCCTTTGATTATAAAACTAGCCTGGACACAGCACCACCTTGCCCTCCTGCTTGTAAGCCTCACAAGCATCCTATTCTAATAAATCATGTCTTGTCTATCAGTTTGCCTCTAGCTGAATTCTTTCTGTGCTGAGACATAAAGGACTATGGTTATGAACTCTTTGGAGCCCCTGGAAGCAACACCAAACAGTTTAATTATTACTCAGTTTCTCACTTTCTCCTCTTAACTCCCTAAGTATTGGCTTATTATCGTCATCATTTTAGATATACTTAGTTGGATCCTTTAAAAAGAAAAAAATTCATATCTTTCCTTCAGCTGCTGCAATCTCCTGTCTTTAGCAAACTTAAAACAAGTTGCCTGCACTGTGGAGACAAGATGCTTCTGCTTCAACTTTGGCTTAACCTGAACTCTCCACTCAACTATTTTTTCCATGACCTTCAATAATATGCCCCTCCTCATATTTAAATCGAAAACTACATTTCACCCTCATCTGGACTACCTCTAACCTTTGGTATTTAGGACTACTCTCTCCATACTGAAATACTTTTCACTTAATTTCTTCCCATCACTGTCCAAATTTTCATTCTCTAGATCCTTCTCAGGGAACATTTTTTTCTTCCTCATTCTGCTTCTTAAGTTCTGTCTTAGCCCTTTTGTCAGTGTTCTCCTTTTGTGATCTCATTTACTCACAGGGCTTCAGTTACCATCAATTGATATATGCTAATGATCCCAAATTCATTATCTCCAGTCATAGCTCCCTTTCAAGCTCCAGGGTTTTCAGCCTGGCTATTAGGCATTTCCAGCTGGACATGTCAAGATTTAGACATATCTTGCTATCTATGTGGGTGCAGGCTGTGTCTCTCTAAAGCACATATGATTTTATCAACCCACTGCTTGAAAAAGTTTCACAGCTCCCCATTATTCATACTATAAAACCCACATTTTTAAAATGTCAAGTCCTGGGAATTCCCTGGTTGTCTAGTGGTTGGGACTCCACACTTTCACTGCCAAGAGCCTAGGTTCAGTCCCTGGTTAGGGAAATAAGATCTCACAAGCCACAGTGCGCAGTTCTTTCATGACTTGACTCTTCTGACTTCTCCAGCCTCACAAGACTTCCTACCTCTCACTCACTACACTGCTGCTGCTGCTGCTAAGTCACTTCAGTCGTGTCCGACCCTGTGCGACCCCATAGCCGGCAGCCCACCAGGCTCCCCAGTCCCTGGGCTCCTCCAGGCAAGAATACTGGAGTGAGTTGCCATTTCCTTCTCCAGTGCATGAAAGTGAAAAGTGAAAGTGAAGTCGCTCAGTCGTGTCCGACTCCTAGCCACCCCATGGACTGCAGCCTACCAGGCTCCTCCATCCTTGGATTTTCCAGGCAAGAGTATGTCTTCGTTGCTGTGGGGGCTACTCTCTAATTGTGGTGTGTGGACTTTTCATTACAGTAGCTTCTCTCGTTGTGGAGCAAGGGCCCTAAGGCGTATGGGCTTCAATAGCTGTGGCACATAGGCTCGGTAGATGGGACTCCAGGCTCTAGAGTAGAGTGGTTGTGACCCATGGGCTTCGTTGCTCCAAGGCATGAGGGATCTTCTTGGCCCAGGAATCGAACCCATGTCTCCTGCATTGGTAGGAAGAGTCTTTACCACTGAGCCACCAAGGAGGCCCTGTAAATATGTTTTTAAAAATATAAAAGTCAACATGGTACAGATTTCCCTGGTGGTCCAGTGGCTAAGAATCCATGCTCCCACTCCAGGGGCATAGGTTCTATCCCTTGTGAGCAAACTAAGATACCACATGCCATATGGTGCTGTCAAAAAAAAAAAATCAATGCAAAAAAAGTCTCCCACCATCCTTATATCCTCCCCAATCAGCATTTCATTTATCTCAAGTTTCCTTTATGTATCATTATAGTTTTGTATTAAATGTTTTAGTCTTTGACCCATTTGGAATTTTTTAAATTGTCTTTCTGGTTAGCTACACATTCATCTCAGTATCTCTACAGAATAATCTTATATTTTCCTCACTGGTGTGAAATACATGCATATACAGATATTCTATATTCCCATTTGTATCTGAGTCTGTTTCTAAATACTCTATTCCACTCCATTAATCCATCTATTCATGTGTTCTTATCAAACTGCCCTGATAGCTTTGTTTTAATGATATAGGCCCATTGCACCCTCGCTACTCTTCGCTTCCTAGAGTTTCATGGTTCTTCTTACAATTTTATTTTTCTAAATGAACTTTCAAGTCAACTTTTCCAGTTCCAGAAATGATGTTTTTAATGTTATTATTGAGAAATATATTAAATTCATAGATCAGTTACTCTTACTTATATTAAAATTGCCTATATATGTATCTGCATCCATGCAAGTTCCATAATGCTAAAGACCTTCACCTTTGTATACCTTATGCATGACACACTTTCTGGCACATAGTAGTTGCTTGTGTGTGTATGTGTGTGTGTGTGTGTGTGTGTGTGCCCAGTCATGTCCAACTCTTTGCACGTCCCTGGACTGTAGCCCACCAGGCTCCTCTGTCCATGAAATTTTCCAGGCAAGAATAATGAAGTGGGTTGCCATTTCCTGCTCCAGGGGATCTTCTCAACTCAGGGATCAAACCCAAGTCTCTAGCATCTCCTACGTTGACAGGCAGATTCTTTACACTGCACCACCTGGGAAGTCCTATTTAATGTTGTTAAATGAATACATGAATGGATGGATGATCCTTAAAGGCCCTGTGTTCTGAAATCACAGTAGACTAAGGTGTTTTGCATAGGGCATGAGTTCATAGAAATAATCATTAATATTAACAATTTCATGTAATAATAGGGGAGTTATATGCTTTAAAAGTTATGCAGGTCAAGAAGCAACAACTAAAACCAGACATGGAACAACAGACTGGTTCCAAACTGGGAAAAGAGTATATCAAGGCTGTATATTGTCACCCTGCTTATTTTACTTATATGCAGAGTACATCATGCAAAATGCTGGGCTGGATGGGCGGGGAGAAAGATCAGTAACTTCAAATATGCAGATGACACCACACTAATAGCAGAAAGCGAAGAAAAACTAAAGAGCCTCTTGATGAAAGCGAAAGAAGAGAGTGAATAAACTGGCATAAAACTCAACATTTAAAAAACTAAGATCATGACATCCAGTCCCATCACTTCATGGCAGATAGATGGGGAAACAATGGAAACAGTGAGAGACTTTATCTTCTTGGGCTTCAAAATCACTGTGGACAGTGACTGGAGCCATTTAAAAGATGCTTGCTCCTTGGAAGAAAAGCTGTTATCAACCTAGACAGCATATTAAAGAGGAGTGACATTACTTTGCCAACAAAATTCTGTCTAGTCAAGTCTATGGTTTTTCCAGTAGTCATGTATGGATGTGAGAGTTGGACCATAAAGAAGGCTGAGTGGTGAAGAACTGATGCTTTTGAACTGTGGTGTTGGAGAAGACTCTTGAGAGTCCCTTGGGCTGCAAGGAGATCAAACCAGTCAATCCTGAATATTCGTTGGAGGGGCTGATGCTGAAACTGAAACTCCAACACTCTGGCCACCTGATGCAGAGAACCAACTCACTGGAAAAGAGCCTGATGCTGGGAAAGATAGAAGGCAAGAGAAGGGTTCAGCGGTGGATGAGATGGTTGGATGGCATCACGGACTCAATGGACATGAGTTTGAGCAAACTCGGGAGTTGGTGAAGAGCAGGGAAGCCTGGTGTGCTACATGGGGTCGCCAAGAGTTGAACATGATTGAACAACTGAACAGCAACATGCTTTAAAAAGCTATGGCTTTGACTTGAATTTCAATCTCAAGTCTGTCGGGTATGTTACATAACCTTAGACAAGTTACATAACCTCTCTGAGGATTTTTCCTCATCTGTAAAATAAGAGTGATACCATCTACCCTGCAAAGTTATAAGAATTAGAAGCAATAAAATTTGTAAAACATTTTACATGGTATCTGTGAGGTAGTAGATGTTTAATAAATAACAATTCTACCGACAAAGTTACCAACATCCATAGTAACATATCTTCTAGGGGGCTTATCTTCTAGGGCTGATTGATAGCAAACGTTAGCAGGAAGAAAATGATTCTAAAAGACAATGGTGCCACAGTTTTGTGGTGGAAAGTACTTGAAAACAAGACAGGGCTATATTTAAGGTAGAAATAACTGAAATTGCAGAAACTACATGAGCCAATTTCCTTTCACCAGTGTTTCTCAAAGTGTGACCTGGGACTACCTATAACAGAATACATAGAAGGTCTTCTTAAACATGACAGATTCCTGGACTTTACCCTTGAAGCACTGAATCAGACTTTCCAGGGGTGAGATCCTCAGATTTTAGAAAGTTCTTCATGTGATTCATGTGCACACTAGAGTTAGAAAACCACTGCTTTAGAATAAAGTTATTTTTCAAAGATAAATAAATAAATGAAGTGGTCTTGTCTTAAGCCAAGAAACATAAAGGTTATGCACAAATGCTGTAATACAGCTGTTTTCTCAGTGAGGAGAGGGGAGATATCAGAGGCGAATTAAGAAATCAATTGCCATGACTGATCTGTGTTGCCTTTCAGCTAGCTACTCATTATTTATTAATTCATTCATTTTTCCATTCAGTGGATATCAGACACTGGACAAATTATGCTATAGCCATAGTCTGAAAACTGATAAATGCTCTTCCCAAGGTAGAGTCAGATCTTTGCTACTCCTCAGCTACTCCAGAGATGGATGCCCAAATGATGCTCCTTTGGATCTTGTGCCAGTCAGTCCTACAGTCAAATAACTACAAATAGCCCCACAGCTACTAAATCAGGTTAACAAGTATAGGCCCTGCCTGATCAAATGATCTACTTGGACATAAATTCTTCCAGAAAGTGGTGGAAGAGGGATCTATTGAGGTGGGGTTAAATCAAAAAGCTTCATCCAAATTAGGAAGTATTCCTTTCTTTGTTCCTTCTTTCCTCCAGTCAGCAACTTAAGGGAAGATTATTGTGGGCTAGTTCAGTTCAATTCAGTCGCTCAGTGATGTCGGACTCTTTGCAACCCCATGGACTACAGCACGCCAGGCTTCCCTGTCCATCACCAACTCCCAGAGCTTACTCAAACTCATGTCTATCCAGTCGGTGATGCCATCCAACCATCTCATCCTCTGTCATCACCTTCTCCTCCCACCTTCAATCTTTCCCAGCATCAGAGTCTTTCTCGATGAGTCACTTCTTGGCATCAGGTGGCCAAAGTATTGGAGTTTCAGCTTCAACATCAGTCCTTCCAATGAATATTCAGGACTGATCTCCTTTAGAATGGACTGGTTGGATCTCCTTGCAGTCCAAGGGACTCTCAAGAGTCTTCTCTAACACCACAGTTCAAAAGCATCAGTTCTTCTTCGCTCAGCTTTCTTTATAGTCCTACTCTCACATCCATACATGACTACTGGAAAAACCACAGACTTGACTAGATGGACCTTTGCTGGCAAAGTATTGTCTCTGCTTTTTAATATGCTGTCTAGGTTGGTCATAACTTTTCTTCCCAGGAGCAAGTATCTTTTCATTTCATGGCTGCAGTCACCATCTGCAGTGATTTTGAAGCCCAAGAAAATGAAGTCTGTCACTGTTTCCATTGTTTCCCCATCTATTTGCCATGAAATGATGGGACTGGATGCCATGATCTTAGTTTTCTGAAAAAACTTAAAAGTTTTAAGCCAACTTTTTCACTCTCCTCTTTCACTTTCCTCAAGAGGCTCTTTAGTTTTTCTTCACTTTCTGCCATTAGTGTGGTGTCATCTGTATATCTGAGGTTATTGATATTTTTCTCCATTATCTTGATTTCAGCTTATGCTTCATCCAGCCTGGCATTTTGCTTGATGTACTCTGCATATAAGTTAAATAAGCAGGGTGACAATATACAGCCTTGATGTGCTCCTTTGCTGATTTGGAACCAGTCTGTTGTTTCATGTCCAGTTCTAACTGTTGCTCACAGATTTCTCACGAGGCAGGTCAGGTAGTCTGGTATTGCCACCTCTTTAAGAATTTTCCACACTTTGTTGTGATCCACACATTTATTATGAATAAATTTATTTATATTTGACTGCACTATGTCTTCGTTGCTGCACTCTAGTTGCAGGACTTTCTAGGGCTTTCTCTAGTTGCGGTAAGTGGGGTCTACTCTTTAGCTGTGATGTGCAGGCTTCTCATTGCAGAGCACAGGCTATCGGGTGTGCCAGCTTCAGCAGTTGTGGTACACAGTCTTAGGTGGAATCTTTCTAGCGCAGGGATTCAATCTGTGTCCCCTGCACTGGCAAGTAGATTCTTAACCACTGGACCACTAGAGAAGTCCTGAATTTTGTTTTTTAACAGGAATCACAGAGCATAAAGGCCTTCGCTGATAGCTCAGCAGGTAAAGAAATCGCCTGTAAGGCAGGAGACACAGAAGATGTAGATTCTATTTCTGAGTTGGGAAGATCCCTTGGAGTAGGAAATGGCAACCCAGTCCAGTATTCTTGCCTGGAAAATTACATTCCATGGATAGAGGGGCCTGACAGGCCACAGTCCAAAGGGTTGCAAAGAGTTGGACACAGCCGAGTGACTAAGCAGTGGCAGCAACACAGAACATAATATTAGTCTCCAATTCACCAATCTGCATTTTCTGTGGTGGGCCATTAGCCCATAGCATTTGGCTTGTTCTGAGGTTATTAAGAAGGAGTCTTCCTATATTCTAGAGAGACTTGAATAGTACACACTACTGGATATCACCAAAATCATAGTCAACTCTAGGCTTAATTAGCTCATATCACTCCATTTGGGGTCTACCCTAAGTAGTAATGAGCCATCTCTGGAATTTATTTTTGTGTATGGTATGAGATTCAACTTTTTCCATATGGATATCCTGTTATTCTGGCATCTATTTGTGAAAAGACTTTTTCTCCCCATTGAATTATTTTGGTGCCTTGATAAGAATCAAATGATCAAATAAGTGGGATCTATTTCTAGGCTCTTGATTCTCCACCACTGATCAAATATGTCAATCCTTATGCCAGTACCATCTGTCTTGATTACCATGGCTTTTTATAGAGTATGGGAAGCAGGCCATGTTAAGTCATTCAATTTTGCTCCTTTCTTTGAAGATAGCTTTGGCTATTCTTGGACTTTAATGTTTCCTTATAAATTTTAGAATCAGCTTGACAATTTAAAAGTGCTGCGATTTGAGTGAGATTGTGCTGAATCTATGGATTTGGAGAATTGACATCCCCTATCACTACTGAGCCTTCAATATGTGAACATGGTATATTCTTTGTTTTTTTAACATGGTATATTCTTTTATGTGAGTGTTCTTTAATTTCAGCAGTACTTTGTAATTTTCAGAATAGAGATCTTACATATCTTTTGTTAAATTTATTCCTAAGTTTTTATTTTTTGGTTTTTCAATTTCACTTATGTTCTCATTTTTTAGAAAAAAAAATATTAAAAGAATAATGAAGGAATTTCCTAGGAGCCCAGAGGTTATGACTTGACATGGCTGGACAGACAAAAAAAAAAAAGAAAGAATCCCTTTTATCTAAATGTATAATATGAACATGAAATTTCTCACTTTACTGCCTCAAATGTGAGGTGAGAGCTGGACTTCCCTGCTGTGCAGTAAATGAGAATCCACCTGCTAATGCAGGGGACATGGGTTCGCTCCCTGGTCCAGGAGGATTCCACGTGCCTTGGAGCAGCTGGCCCCATGTGCCACATCTATTGATCCCGCATGCTGCAAACACTGAAGCTCATGCACTCTGGAGCCTGTGCTCCAATAACAAGAAAAGCCACCGCAGTGAGAAGCCCACACATCGCAATTAGAGAGTGGTCCTGCTCTCTGCAACTAGAGAAATCCCATGCACAGCAACAAAGCCCCAGTGCAACCAGAAAAATTAATGATTTGTTAAAAAAAAAAAAAAGAGTAGTGGGAGACTTACAGATATGGAAAAAAGACTTACGGTTTGCAAAGGGAAAACATGGGGTGGGGGAAGGGATAAATTAGGAGCTTGGGAGGAACACACACACATTACCGTATTTCAGACAGACAACCAACTCTATAGCACAGGGAACTCTACTCGGTATTCTGATAACCTATACTGAGAAAAGAATCTAAAAAAGAATGAATATATGTATATGTCTGAGTCATTTTACTGTACACCTGAAATTAACACAACATTGTAAATCAACTATACTCCCTAAATTCCAATAAATATTTTTATTAAAAGAATAGTGGAAATGATTCATTTGTCTATTAATAGAATGGATAAATAAACTGCGACACAGTCAGATAATAAAAGATGACCAAAAAAGAAAAAAACCCAATACTGATGGGGACAATGACTTGACTATATCTCACAGATGTAATAATGAGTTAACGAACCAGAACGTATGTACTGCTCATGTGCTGTATATTCCCGTTATATATAAAGTTCATAAACATGCAAAACAAATCTCTAGTGTTTGTGTCAGAACGCTAGTAAGCATTGGTAGCAGAGGGACCACAAGGGCACCTGGGGAGAAATGCTGCATGCTAGTTACCCAGGTGTGCTCAGGGTGGGATGTTCATTGAGCTGCACACTTTTAATATGTGCCATCTTCTCTACGTGTGCTTCAAGGAAAGTCGCACAGAAAGAAATCATCACAATATCCACTCAGTGGGGCAAGATGTCCCTGGTAAGTGCTGGAAAAGCAGGTTTGGGGCTGTAGGTCCAAGCATGCTTCCCAAACCTGGCAAAGAACTTGAATGAGCTCATTCCTGCTGCTGTCACTGAGTACTAAATGAAGTTGTTTGCTTGGGGACGCCTCTGCCTGGGTTATGCCCTGTATCATGACCTGATATTGGATTCTTTATGCATTTATTTATTTTATGTCTTCCCCACTAAGGTGTGATCTCACTGCTGGCACATAGTAAATTCACAACAAATATTTATAGGATGTATTTACCTCTATATCCTTCATAAACTGAGCAGAATTTGCCTTTCTCATGAATGCATTTTTTTCACCTTTATTCTTTTTTTTGCCAACATCTATCATCTGATATAGAAGCAAAATAAAAGAAAGAGGAAATTTTTCCCTGTAATGAGAACTCTAAGGATTTACTCTCCTAAGAAGTTTCATATATAACATCTAACAGTGTTAATTATATTAATCATGTTAAACTACAATCAGTTATGCTCACTTTACATGCTAGCAAGATTATGCTCAAAATCCTTCAAGCTAGTCTTCAACAATATGTGAACTCAGAACTTCCAGATGTACAAGCTAAGTTTAGAAAAGGCAGAGAAACCAGAGATCTAACATTCGTTGGATCATGGGAAAAGCAAGGGAATTCCAGAAAAACATCTACTTCTGTTTCATTGACTACACTAAATCCTTTGTGTGGATCACAACAAATTGTAGAAAATTCTTAAAGAGATGGGAGTATCAGACCACATTACCTGTCTCCTGAGAAACCTACGCCAATCGAGAAGCAATGGTTAAAAATGGACAGGAAACAACTGACTGGTTCAAAATTTGGAAAGAAGTATGACAAGGCTGTATATTGTCACCCTGCTTGTTTAACTTATATGCAGGATGTGTGTGTGTGTGTGTGTGTGTGTGTGTGTGTGTGTGTGTGTGTGTGTGAGTCACTCAGTCATGTCTGATTCTTTACGACCCCATGGACTGTAGTTCGCCAGGCTTCTCTGTCCATGGAATTCTCCAGGCAAAAATACTCGAGTGGGTTGCCATTCTCTTCTCCAGGGGATTGTCCCAACCCAGGGGTCAAACTCAGGTCTCCAGCCTTGAAGGCAGATTCTTTACCATCTGAGCCAGCAGGGAAGCCCTATATGTAGAATATATCAGCAAAATGCTGGGCTGGATGAATCACAAGCTGGAATCAAGATTGTGGGGAGAAATATCAACAACTTCAAATACACAGCTGATACCACTGTAATGGCAGAAAGTGAAGAGGAACTAAAGAGCTTCTTTATAAAGGTGAAAGAGGAGAGTGAAAAAGCTGACTTGAAACTCAACGTTAAAAAAAAGAAGATCATAGCATCCAGTCCCATGACATCATGGCATCCAGTCCCATGGCATCATGGCAAATAGAAGAGGAGTGAATGGAATCAGGGACAGATTTTATTTTCTTGGGCTCCACAATCACTGCAGATGGTGACTACAGCCATGAAATTAAAAGATGCTGCTCCTGGGAAGGAAAGCTATGGCAAAAATAGACAGCATATTAAAAAGTAGAGACATCACTTTGCCAACAAAGGTGAAGGTTGCTCAGTCATGTCCAACTCTTTACAGCCCATGAACTGTAGCCCACCAGGCTCCCCTGTCCGTTCCCCAGACAAGAATGCTGGAGTGGGCAGCCATCCCCTTTTCCAGAGGATCTTTCTGACCCAGGGATCAAACTCCTGAATTGCAAGCAGATTCTTGACCATCTGAGCCACCAGGGTACCCAATAAAGGTGCATATAGTCAAAGCTAGGATTTTCCTAGTAGTCATGTATGGATGAAAAAGTTGGACCATAAAGAAGGCTAAGCACCACAAAATTGATACTTTTGAATTGTGGTGCTGGATAAGACTCTTGAGAATCCCTTGGATGGCAAGACGATCAAACCAGCTAATTCTAAAGGAAATCAGCCCTGAATATTTATTGGAAGGGCTGATGATGAGGCTGAAACTCCAGTACACTGGCCACTTGATGCAAAGAGCCAACCCACTGGAAACGAACCCTGATTCTGGGAAAGACTGAAGGAAAAGGAGAGTAGGGAGGCAGAGGATGAGATGTTTAGGTGGCATCACCAACTCAATGGACATGAATTTGAGAAAACTCCTGGTGATGGTGAAGGACAGAAGAGCCTTGTGTGCTGCAGTCCATGAGGTCAGAAAGAATCAGACATGACTAAGTGATTGAACAACCACATTACATCCCTGGTACTTGTTTATTTTATAACTGGAAGTTCATACCTTTTGACTATCTTCATCCAGTTCCCCCACCCTACCTGCTACAGACACTTCCAGTAACCACAAATTTGATCTTTTTTATTAGTCTGTTTGTTTGTTTGTTTTTGAAGTATAATTGACCTGTAACACTATTTAAGTTGCTGGTGTACAACATAGTGATTCAATGGGTGGGTGTGTGCTAAGTCTCTGCAGTTGTGTCCAACTCTTTGTGATCCTATGGACTGTAGTCTGCCAGGCTCCTCTCTCCATGGGGTTCTCCAGGCACAAACACTGGAATGGGTTGCTGTGCCCTCCTTCAGGGTATCTTCCTGACCCAGAGATAAAACCTTTGTCTCTCACCACTAACCTGCATTGGCAGGCAAGTTCTTTACCACTAGGGCCACCTGGAAAGCCCAACATTGGTATACATTTGTGAAGGGCAGGGTGAAGACGGTGAAGGGCAGAGAAGCCTGGAGCGCTGCAGTCCACGGATGGGGTCATAAAGAATCGGACAAAACTGAGCAACTGGACAACAAAATTGTAATATTGTGATGTAATAAGAAATACAAATATTTGGTATTCATCTCTTGGCAGGAGCTCTTAATCCACTTCTAATTGCCTAAGGGATAAGAACAATAAAGATGAAAGGGGCATCTTTTGTTATTCATAACAAGCCTCTTTCAACCCTCCTATTACTACAGGATAGCTGGTTGCCAGGGGAAACGACCTTGAGACTAGAGTGTTGGATATTTGAGCCTGGCTGGCTGCAGGAGAGAGGAAAAAGACAGGAGTTTGAGTTAATAAGCAGTGGACAGACCTATATAATGAGTGTCCATTTAAAATAAACTCTTAACTGAAAGGATTCCAGAGCTTCCTGGTTGATGAACATGTGGAGATGCTGGGAGGGCAGCTCATCCAGAAAGGTCACGGAAGCCTAGCGCTCCTTCCCACATACCTTCCTTATGCTTCTCTTCCATTTGGCTGTTTCTCAGTTGTGTCCTTTTATGTGCTTAGTTGCTCAGTCATGTCTGACTCTTTGTGACACCATGGCCTGTAGTCCTCCAGGCTCCTCTGTTCGTGGGGATTCTCCAGGCAAGAATACTGGAGTGGGTTGCCATGCCTTCCTCCAGGGAATCTTCCCAACCCAGGGATTGAACTCAGGTCTCCCACATTACAGGTGTATTCTTTGCATCTGAGCCAATAATAAACTGGTAATTTAGTAAGTAAGAGGCTCCCCCGCTGGTTTAAATGGTAAAAAAATCCGCCTGCAATGCAGGAGACCCTGGTTAGATCTCTGGGTCAGGAAGATCCCCTGGAGAAGGGAATGGTTACCCACTCCAATATTCTCACCTGGAGAATCCCATGGACAGAGGAGTCTGGTGAGCTACAGTCCATGGGGTTGCAAGGAACTGGACATAAGTAAGCGACTAACACTTAGTAAGTAAACTGTTTTCCTGAGCTCTGTTCTAGTAAACTGTGGTACTGAAGAAGTAGTATGGTTGCCATACTACTTATATATATATATATAAGATATATAGCTGGTTGGTCAGAATTGCAGTGACAATCTGGACTCGCATTTGGTATCTGAAGTTTCGGGGGTGAGGGGACACTATAATGAGACTGAGTCCTTCATCCTGTGGATTGGATGCTGATTCTAGGGAGAAAGTATCAGAACTGAATTAAACTGAATGTTGGGGACTTTCCTGGTGGTCCAGTGGTTAAGAATCCATGCTTCCAATGCAGGGGATGAGGGTTCGATCCCTGGCTACAAAACTAAGGTCCCACATGCTGTGTGGTGAGATCAAAAAATAAAATAAAATAAACTACAAGGAGAAACCATGTCAGCCCCACTAGAATGGTTACAGTCAAAAAAGAAAAAAAAATTGAATGTTGGACACCCAGTCGATATCCAGAGAACCAGAGAGTTACTTGATGTGAGAAAAACTCACACATTTGGTGGTTAGAACTGAGTCTGTGAGTAGGAGAAACTTTTTTTCATATATAAAAAACATAATTTTTGTATATTAACCTTATATTTTACAGTCTTGCTAAATTCACTTTTTAGTTCTCATAGCTGTAAAGGAAAATCAACCCTTTGGCAGTCTAGCAGTTCCTCAAAAGGTTAAACATAGTTAGCATATGACACAGCATTACACTCTTCAATATATACACACAGGTTAAATGAAAACATATATCCATACAAAAAGTTATATATGAATATTCATAGCGATGAAATACTCATATTTTATAACAAGACAAGAAAAATTGGGGGACTTCTCTGGCAGTCCACTGGTTAAGACTTTGCTTCCACTGCAGGAGGTACAGATTTGATCCTTAGTTGGGGAACTAAGATCCCACATATATATGCCACATGCAGTGTGGCCAACAAACAACAAAACAAGAAGACAAGAAAAATTTAAAAATAAAAATTTTCTTTGTCCATCTGGTCCTCCTCCCTCCCCTTTAGAGAGTATTATGCATCTGCATTAACTAGACCTCCTTAGAGATAACTTTCCTTTTAAATCTCATCAAGGGCCATAACTCCTCAGGAGATAACCTTCCTTCTTAATCCTATGACTCCTGACTCACCCACTGCTTGCATTGTACCTGTAGACCTAGATTGTGTAAACTGTCAATAATGGTACATCCCTCAGTCTCAAAACCATATATAACTGTGCTTTGACCTCTAATAGGCAGAAGAGCCTGGAGGAGGGCATGTCAACACACCCCAGCATTCTTACCTGGAGAATCCCATGGGCAGAGGAGCCTTGTGGGCTACGGTCCATGGTGGTGCTTGTTTAGTCGCTGTGTCTGACTTTTGCGACCCCATGAACAGTCCGTAGGGTCGCAAAGTTAGTCGGACACGACTGAAGCAACTTAGCATGTATTGCACTCATGGAGACAAAAAGTGGATCTGTGGTTACCTACAGATGGATAGATTGGAGGAAATGGGGAGTGATTGCTAATGGATATGGGGTTTCCTTTGGGGATGAGATTGTGGTAAGGGTTGCACAACTCTGTGAATATACTAAAACCATTGAATTGTGTATGTTTGATAGGTACATTGTATTATATATGAATTATATCAATAGGCTGTCAATTAAAAAAAGAAAATCAGTATCACTTGCAATAAACAGAATGAAAAGCCAAATGCAATAATATTAAACACTAGCTAGTTATTTACATCTATTCTTATTGATTAAAAAAAGAAAGGATTCATAAGTGACCTTTCTTTTAGGTCTCTCATTAGAGAGATGATCTCAAATACAATTTTTCACTTAAGCTACTCAGGAATGAAAAAGAATTGAAAAAAGGGATAATTTTTTCACTCTGTGGTTCAGTGGTTTTTGTGACATGTTGACTAGTTACTGTCAAACTGCATATACCTGTAGTACCCATCCCACCCTTGGGGCAAATTGAGGGACAAGATTCCAAGTCAAAGTATAGCACTGAGTGTGTGGCAACCGCTCCATCCACTGAAGCAGTTCTTACTAAGTGGCACAGGAAGGGACATTTAAGCATTTCGGCTATCACTCTACAAACTAGACTGTGAAAGTAATGCCAGGTGGGTTTAAGGTGTCTCTTAGAAATGGAGAGGTTTCTGTGGAAGAAAACTGAATTGAAATAGGAACCAGCTGCCTTCTGCTGAAATACTCCATCACAGAGTTCTGAACCCCACCAGCACATTGCCATCAGCCAGTAAAAGGAGAGCAAAAGGAGGGAAGAAATCCCTTCTTCTACACTTTGATGTTTAATTAATTAAGTTTTGTTTCAGGTGAGCTTTCTCAAAAACTTCCTCAGCAACACTGGGTAGAGTTGGACTCAAAGCTACCGGGTTTCTTGGAAACTTTTTTTTTTAATTTTCTTTACTTTATTGTGTTGGTTTTGCCATACAACGACATGAAACTGCCATGGGTTTACACATGCTCCCCCTCCAAAAACAGTGGTTAGATGCCACGAAGCAGGTGGCAATGCCTTAACCGTATGCGTGTTGTCAGGCCCAAGGGCCTCTTCCATCCTTGTCAAGGGGAGTGCTAACCTTCTCTCCTTTCATACAACACTTCTTGGAAACTTTTAAGAGACAAAAAAAAAAGTGTAGTGATCACAAAGGGAACAGGAGGACTTGAAGCTAGGTCTCCTGCTGGGCAAAGAAAGGGTCTAGTCTTGCTATAATAAGTCCAAATTCTGTTAAGTGTCGCAACACTTAATGAAAAGGGTGGCCTTTTAATTGCTAGTGTTAAAAGGTGGAGGTGGCTAGGTGTGTTGAAAGCAACTTTGATTATGGTCCCAGCATGTGTCTATCAAAACAGAGACACAACAAAAAGGGCAGGAAACTGAAGACAGCTTTCATTCAACCCAGTGTGTATGTTGGTAGAGTTATGTCTGTTGTTTGTCCAACAATTGCCATCCTAAAAGGAGCATCCAGTGTGTATCTAGCATGTAGTAGGCATTCTGTATTGTGATTACATGAGCAAATGAGGGAATGTGAGAATGGAAGAGGACTCCTGGCCACTACAGAGAGCAAGCACAGTAAAGCTATTGCTCCTAAGAAATTCCAACTCCACATTTATACACATTTAAAAATCAATACAGGGCTTCCCTGGTGGCTCAGTGTTAAAGAATCCGCCTGCCAATGCAGGGTTCGATCCCTGATCCAGGAAGGTCCCATATGCTGCAGATAGCTAAGCCCATGAGCCACAACTACTGAAGCCCTCACACCCTAGAGCCCATGCTTTGTAACAAGAGTAGCTCCCACTAGCCACAACTACAGAAAAGCCCACACAAGAGCAGGAGCCAGCACAGTCAAAAATAAATACATAAAATCCATATAAATATAATTATTTGAGTTTCCTTGGTGGTCCAGTCGTGAAGACTCCATGCTTCTGCTGCAGGCGGTATGAGTTCAATCCCTGGTAAGAGAAATAAGATCCCACTTGCCATGCAGCACAGCACCTCTCTCCAAAAAAGAATTTATCGTACAGAAACAAACATGGAACAAACAGCTTCATTTCCTCCTTAAACTCTGCTAAAACATTAGCATTTATAACTTGACATGGAAAAAAGAGAACTGGAAAGGGAGGAGAAGAGCTGGGTTAGTTTTTGAGCGTGGAAAGTGGTGATGGTGGGGGCTATGATTTAGCAGAGAAGAGGAAGCTGAAACCTAACTGTTGACTCTGGCAGTACACTACATTTTGAAAGCATATTAAAATGACCTGTAAGATAAAGAAACAAGTGTGGAGGCCCAGGTCCCACTAGGTATAAATAGTTCAAAAATATCTCTGGGTATGTGGCAGTTCCTCAAAAAATTATATATAGAATTATCATATGACCCAGCAATTCCACCTCTGAGTATATATGCCAAAGAAACTAATGTAGGCATTCAAACAAATATTTGTATATTCTGTTCTTACTGCTCATAGTAATAGTATACACAGTTGCCAATAGATGAAAGCAATGCAATGCAAGTGTCTACTGATGGATGGATAAACAAAATATATATATATATACACACACACATATATATATGAATTGTATATATTGCAGGCAGACTGTTTACCATCTGAGCTACCAGGGAAGCCTCTGTACCATATCATGTGTGTGTGTGTGTGTGTGTGTGTGTGCTCAGTCTCATCCAACTCTTTGCAACCCCATGGACTGTAGCCCACTAGGCTCCTCTGTCCATAGAATTTCCAGGCAAGAATACTGTTGTGGGTTGCCATTTCCTCCTCCAGGGGATCTTCCCGACCCAAGGATAGAACTCATGTCTCCTGCACTGACAGGCGGGTTCTTTACCACCAAGCCACTTGGGAAGCCATATATATATATTTTATATATATATAAAAATTTAGCCTTAGAAAGAAATGAAATTCTTGTTGCAGGAAGGAGGACCCCCTCTAGTCTCAAAAGTGGGCTGTTGTCTAACACTAAGAAATTAACTGTCCACAGAGGCACACTTGCTGACAAAGCAAGAGACTTTATTGGGATGGTATGCCCAGGCAGAGAGCAGGAGGGGAAGGGAACCCAAGAAGATTGCTCTGCTGTGTGGCTCTCAGTCTCAGGTTTATGGCGAGGGGATAAGTTTCCAGGTTGTCTCTGGCCAATCATTCTGACTCAGGGTCCTTCCATCCTGGTGGCACACACATTGCTCCGCCAAGACAGATTCCAACAAAGAGGATTCTGGGAGGTTGGTAGGACATGTGGCATCTCCTTTTGACCTTTCCCAATTTTTTTCAGTTGGTGGTGGCTCTTGAGTTTCGTGTTCCTTACCAAAATCTCCTGCTGCAGAATACCTCATGCAAATGGTTACTATGATGCCTGGCCAGGGTAGATGGTTTCAGTCAGTATTTCTCCTAACATTATGACACCTGCTACAACATGGAGGAATTTTGAATGTTCACTTTATGCTAAGTGAAATAAGTCAGACACAAAAGACAAATACTGTTTGATTCCACTTGTATGAGGCACTAGAGTAGTCAGATCCATACAGATAGAAAGTGGAATGTGGGTTCCAAGAGGGAGAACTGTGGAGAGGAACAGAGAACTAACTGATAGCTGAGGAACCCTGGGAAAACTAGGAACTTGGCACCACTAGGTGGGCTGCAAATAGGGAATTTTGGTGAAAGTCTGTATAAGGAGCAGTTAAGATTTTTAATCTCTGTATTTTCAGTCCCACAGGTGAAAGATTTGTTGAAGAGACTGAACCTGAGACACTCCTCTACTTCCAGTTGGATGGCCAAGGGCTTTCAGAATTAGCAGTGGGGATTAACTGAAAGTCTGCTTATTAAAAAACAGGATCACTAATTCCCTTCCTCCTCCTTGTCCTACTGTCAAAAGGATAGCATCAAGGTATTTATTCTAGGCAGGAGATCTCAGAATTTTTCTGTGGAGAAACTAAATGACCTGAGGAATGTAAGGGATAGTGATCCACAGATACAGACGTTTGGAAGTTCCCAAATGAAAACGCTGGCTCAGCATTGGATCTCTCACAAGTAAGTTCACCAGTCAGCAAGCCCTATCCAAGAACACAGAGCTTCCAATGGCCTTTGTCCTACAGCCATTAATTGGTGAGTTAATTGGTGAATGCTCTCAACACAAGAATCCCAAACCAAAAGAAACAGCAGCAGAAAGGACTTTGAGGGAAAAATACACACTTCATGGAGAAGAAGAATATTTAAGACACAACCATAATTTTAAAGAAAGAAGAGACTAACCAGTATCCATAAAACTAGAACAGGATGCAATAACAAAGGACCAATTGGAACCAGAGAAAACTAAAATCAAAGAGCTAACATTGTGAGACAATATGAGTAAATCTCCTAGAAAATGTGAGAAAAAGACAAATGAGTTGAGGGGGTGGGAGGGGGTGGGCAAGGCCAGGGGAGACAAAGGAAGAGTAAGAGAGAAAAGATAATTTCCCCAATGAGCAAATGGAAGAGAACAAAGTATCAAAGAAATAATGGATCCACATAATGCAACTACTGTATCCTGCAATGAAGATTGAAGATCAGACCTGGCACAGCCAAATAAATAAACAAATTAAAAAAATATTAAAAAATAAAGAAAATTTAAAAATAATAAAATTTAAGGTTAAATTATTAGATTGAAAGGAATCACCAAGTACATCACTGAAAAACTTCAGAACATCAGAAACAAAGAGTCTAAGATTTTATAGAGAGAAACAGTTCACATATAGAAATAAGAATGCCATCAAATCTACCAAGAGGTGCTAGAAGACAGTGATTTGCAAACTTCTGAAAAAAAAATTCTCAACAATAATTTTATTCTCAAACTATATCTCAAGTGTTTAGGTAAAATAAAAATATTTTCAGACACAGCAGGACTCAAACTTTTTGCCTCCCATATACTCTTTCTCAGGAAGCTCTTGGGGGTTATTTTTGACCATACAAAGAAAGAAACTAAGAAAAGGAGAACATTACCCAGGAGACAAAGAATCCAACGTAGAGGAGAAGGATTAGGAATTTCCAAGGCACCCCAAGCTGGATGGCAGGTCTAAACAGCCTGAGACAGAAGGAGGCAGGCTGTCAGAACTGCCTTGAAAAATTAATTTGGTACATTTGGCTAGGCGAGTAATTGCATCCTGAGGCTGTTGAAGTTCAAATTGTCAACAGGCACAAAGAAAAATACACAAGTGAGAAAATGAGGTAATTTTCTTCAGAAAAGTTTTCAAGAAAGAAAATGCTATCACAGTATATATAACTAATAGTCAATAGTATTTACATGATCATGATAAAATGTGAACACGATTTAATACAAAATTTTTATTTAATTAATTTTAGGAAATAAAAGGATATGAGAAAGCAAACTCTTAGCTGCCAGAACTTAAATTTATAACTTATCATGCTCTCTTCTTACAGTGGTTTCTTCATGGAGGGAAAAAAAGAAAAGTATGGTCATGAAACATTCACTTTTATACCGAAACACCTCTCCAATTCTGGGGTAATAACTCATGTTGTCAGACTTAGTGAGATAAGACTATCTTCTCCCCTTCATTGGAGAAGGAAGTGGCAACCCACTCCAGTGTTCTTGCCTGGAGAATTCCATGGCAGTGGAGCCTGGCGGGCTACAGTCCATGGGGTTGCAAGGAGTTGGACACAGAGCAATTGACACACACTTCTCCCATTCATGCAGGAAAACGACAAACGTGTCAGACCACAGCTCAGCCAATCAAATGCTTCCACTTGGCATTTTCAAACTTGAGGAACTGTCCTGGAGACGTAGGTGCAGCCGGAACAATATCCACAGCACAGTGGTGAATGTCTAGGGTCAGTGGCACCAGCAGCAGACACTTCTAGGTACAGGACTGAGCTGGATTTCTAAACTGTATCTAGAAAAAGTGGGTAGGTCTTTTTATTTTTCATTTTATTGGAGTATAGTTGATATACAATGTTGTGTTAATTTCTGCTGTACACCAAAGTAAATCAATTATACATTCTTTTCCCATATAGATTATTACAGAGTGCTGAATAAGTTCCTTATGTGGTGGGTCTTTTTAAAAGCTATCTCTTTCTTGAGCAATAAAGTGCTCTTGCTCTAAATGGCTATGTGCAAATGTGTGAACTTCCATTAGACTGAAAGTGAAACCACTTACCATAGATTGGGACTCGAACCCAGTCAAAACCTTGCTTGGGACTTGAATGAACCCAGACAAAATCCACGGTATCTGGTTTCAGGATCTAATAAAGCTCAGGTTCTTGATGTCTCATCACAGAAAGAATTCAGTGAGAGATGAAGTGATAGGTAAGAAATGGATTTATTCAGATTCAGAGAGAAACACACTCCACAGACAGAGTGTGGGCCATCGCAGAAGGCAAGTGTAGCCATGAAATGTGGCATAGTTGGGTTTTATAGGCTGCGTAATTTCATACGCTAATAAGTGGGAGGATTATTCCAACTATATTTGGGAAGGTTCCAGGATTCGGGCCACTGCCGGTTCCTTGGTCTTTTAACAGTGTCTTGGAACTGTCAACGCACCTCTGGGTGTGTCATTTCGCTTCTGATTGAGAATCAAGGACTAGACTTGTCTGCCGTCTTGCTCCCATTTGATTCTAATCAGTTTATGTTGTGTCCTTAGGCTATGTCATTCTCTCAAAAGTTGTGTCCTTCCTCCTGTTAGAAAAGTTCAGAAAAGTTGTTTGTAAAAGTTGTTACAAAACTCCTGTTTCCCTCCTGTTACAAAAGTTCCCTGAGGACTGTTGCCCTCTTTCATCCTTTAATTCACCACAGCCTTGTGTGTAGTAAGCCCGCAACTGTATATGTTATACCAACATCTTTATCTTTATTCTGTCACACATCATATCGATAAATTGCAATCACCACTCTCAGATTTAAGAATTTTCTCAGGGACTTTGTCCTAAATGAAGACCAGTGGAATCCTCCAGGGATTTATCCTCAGTGGTTGTTTGGAATATGGGAGTAACTAGTATATCTGGACAAGAATCCCTTGGGAGTTTTTGTCTTCCTCCTCTCCTCATCTTGGGGCTGGTAGTGAAGTATTTAATGGAAGTAAAATGGTAGAGAAGGGAGGGGGCACCCGGATTTGAACCAGGGACCTCTTGATCTGCAGTCAAATGCTCTACCCCTGAGCTATACCCCCACAGCCTATTGGAATTATCTTCCTTGTCCACTTATGGTGACTCAATACAAACAGTTTCTACCCACTGTAGAATTCCTGCAAGCTTTGTATTCTTAAGCTCCACCCCCTTTGTATCTGTAATCTGCTTTGGCTTTTTTCTTGGCCACCAATAAAAGGGGTGGGGGCACTTGAAAACTGACAAGATGGAAACTAGCTGAAAAGGAAACTGACATAGCATTAGTAGAGAAACCTTCCACAAACACATTACTGTCATGATCCTCAGCTCCAGATATCACCCTGTTCATCCCCTGTCTCGTAATAAGTTGAGGGGGTGGCAGGAGGAGGAAGACATCAGTTCTTTTGGATGGGATGATCCAGAAAAATCAGGAACTTCTCAGGACAACCAACAATCCCTGTGGCCACATTGCCTGCTCTGTTCTTAATGGAAACAGTAGGTAGCTTGTGACCTGGGCCTTGTTGATGCCTGGGGAAGTTTCTCTGAGGGCTTGCATAGTGTGCTTCCTCCTTGTACAGCGGAGACCAGAGGCTTCTCCTTTGGAGTCTGCCACTCTATCTGCATGGAGTTGAAGGGCACAGCCTGAGACACCCTTTCCCCTCCCACCTCCTCCACAGAATAGAGAAGCTGAGGGTGGAGAAACTAACTTTCCCCCTCCCCCAGCCTCAGGGAAGAAACAGCACACTCAGAGGCACTTACATAGAAGTTTTAATATAAAATAACACTGAGTTCAAATACACATCTGTCTTAGAAATTCAGGTGGAGGAGCATGAAGAGAAGAGTTGCTGTTAAGAGAGAGGGAACCGGGTGATCTCTCCAAAGACAGATGGGTAGTGGCGAAGGGCTGGGGTGTTCCGGCGATAGCCAAACCGACCATTGAACCCCTGGATTGCTTTCAGATTGGTATTATAGTGGTCATGTCCGGTCACTTGCTGGAGAGAATGCCCTTGGGGGACAGAGAGAGAGGCCTGAGCCTGTATTCTGCTCCTTCTTGTTTTCCCTACTCCCATTGGGCTGGTATAGGAGACTCACTCAGTTATAGTCACTGTGCTCCCATGTCCCTGCTGAACCCCGAGTCCTGAAGAGCCAAGGGTGGATGAAGTGGAGGAGACAGATGGCATCCTGGAAACCAATCCTCATACTAGGGGTAGCATGCAGAGGGGGCGTAAATGATATGTGCTGGGAGAAGAAAGGCCAGAAACTTCTGGGCTTGGCTGAACTTGCTTTGCACCCTGGAGAACTAAGTTTTCCCCCTTGTATCTGACCCATCTGGAGAAAACAGATGAGCTTAATTTGGCCAATGGTGCGAAGGATCATGTGACTAGGTGGGGTAGGAGGAGGGCTTGCTGCTGCTGCTAAGTCACTTCAGTTGTGTCCGATTCTGTGCGACCCCATAGACGGCAGCCCACAAGGCTCCCCTGTCCCTGGGATTCTCCAGGCAAGAACACTGGAGTGGTTTGCCGTTTTCTTCTCCAATGCGTGAAAGTGAAAAGTGAAAGTAAAGTCGCTCACTCGTGTCCGACTCTTGGCAACCCCATGGACTGCAGCCTACCAGGCTCCTCCATCCATGCAATTTTCCAGGCTAGAGTACTAGAGTGGGGTGCCATTGCTTACCCTGCCAGAAAAACAGCTCTCAACTCTCCCTTTTCCTACTGCTGCTAGATTGGGCCCGGAGAGTGAGCAGGACACAGTCTGCTCTAGGAGCAATGAGAACACAGGCTTTCCTTGGAAACAGTGTAATTTTAATCTCAGCTCAGCCCTTCTTGGTGATGGTGGTGGTTTAGTTGCTAGGTCATGTCTAACTCTTGCCACCCCATAGACTATAGCCTGCCAGGCTCTTCTGTCCAGGGGATTTCCCAGGCAAAAATACTGGAGTGGGTTGCCATTTTCTCCTCCTAGGGATCTTCCCAGTGCAGAGAACCCATGTCTCCTGCATTGGCAGGCAGATTCTTTACCACTGAGCCACCAGGGAACTCTAACCCTTCTTAACAAATCATTTTAACTCTCTAAAACTCAATTTCCCTGGCTGTAACTGAGGATATTCTGAGGATAAAAAGCACCTGACATAGAGTGGGTGCTCAATAACTAACTATTAGGGAGCACTGTAACACCATCTGCTCATGCATGAGAGGAAGACTGGAGGATGCAGTCAGTCGCTGGGTCTCTTTCCCTTCCAGGTCTCTTTAGGACCCAGTTTCTCTCACTGTGGAAGGCACACCACTCTTCCCAGATGAGATCATGATGAGATGGGAGGTGGCACTTGCCTGCCCCTGCCCAGTTTCTCCTGTTGAGGTATCTCTGTCCTTGCCCGAAGATGTGGAAATAATCCACTATCCAGCCATCCCTTCCTGTACCGCCATGATCCTGAGAGTGAGAGAGAAAATGCAGAAGATTGTCAGCCATGATGCCAAAAAAAAGCACAGTCCAAACCCTGCCTCCTAACTTGCTAGGGGAGGGAGAGGTCACAGCCCAGAGGTAAAAGGGCCAGACAGATTAAATATACTTAGTGACCTATTGCCTTTCAGTGGGATGCACTGTAGCTTGGTAGTTAACAAGCTCAGCATCTAATGCCAGAGAAAGTGAAAGTGCTAGTCACTCAGTCCTATCCAACTCTTTGGGACCCCATAGCCTGTAGCCTGCCAGGCTCCTTTATCCATGAAATTCTCCAGGCAAGAATACTGGAGGTGGGTAGCCATTCCCTTTTCCAGGGGTCTTCCCAACCCAGAGATTGAACCCAGGTTTCCCACATCACAGGCAGATTCTTTAAACTATCAGGGAAGACTGGTTCTAATTCCAGTTCTGCCCCTAATAAGACTTTAGGTCAAAGACACAGCTTTTTTTGGAGCTCAGTTTCCTCAACAGTACTTTGAGGTTGAAGCGAGACATAAATGGGCCTCAAATAAAGTGTCTGGCAAATTTCAGTAAACATGATCTTCATTTAAATGAAAATAATACCTACCACAAATGGTGGTTGTGACGATTAAAGAAAACTTACAAAATGGAACATAGAAAGTTTCAAAAGTATATACACAATGGAATATTACTCAGCATTAAGGAAAAATTCATTTGAAGCAGTTCTACTCAGATGGACGAAACTGGAGCCCATTATCCAGAGTGAAGTAAGCCAGAAGCAAAAACAACAATA
Organism: Antilocapra americana; assembly: GCA_007570785.1. Lineage (NCBI taxonomy): Eukaryota > Metazoa > Chordata > Mammalia > Artiodactyla > Antilocapridae > Antilocapra > Antilocapra americana. Next base: position 15,827,021 of record ML664177.1, on the reverse strand, counting down.
CAGTATATTAACGCATATATATGGAATTTAGGAAGACGGTAACGAGAACCCAGCATACGAGACAGCAAAAGGAACACAGATGTATAGAATAGACTCAGGGCCTCTGTGGATGAGGGAAAGGGTGGGATGATATGGGAGAATGGCATTGAAACATGTTAATTATCATATGTCTAAGCAATAGCCGGCCCAGGATTGATGCTTGGGACTGGTGCAACGAGATTTCC
>ML664177.1:15683972-15826397 GCA_007570785.1 Antilocapra americana | reverse complement strand
TATTAATAGTCACAAAAACTGGAAGCAAAGATGTTGAAAAAAATTGGAGCCGTCAGCCTGTAATAGCCTCAGAATCTTTGATCCCCGTAATGAGGATGTGCAACCCCCAAAAGGGAAGAGGTCTGGGTGGAAGCGAGGGCTAGGGAAGTTGGGAGGTTTCCTTCTAGTCTGTTCAAAGAAGGTGGCATTACGTCACCACCGGACCGAGGGCACCTCGCCTGGCGGGCCTCGGCAATTCTCTTTGTCCTGTTCTCTGAGGGTCGAGCTTTGGTAATTTGCGGCGGGAGATCACCCCAAAGGGTGAATCTGTGACGCCCAAAAGAACAACGAACCCGATTTCTTTGGCAGAGGCTTGCAGAGATCTGAAATGAGATCATTCTCAAATTCAGGCATGGAAGGTGATGAGCTCAGTAAGTTCGCGCTCAACACCTCTCCTGCCTCTAGCAATTCTGGACTTTCATCCAGAAAGCTGAGAGGGTGCAAATCGGGCAGCCTCCGTAGTAGTGAGGGCGCTGGCATGAGACGCCCGGATCTGGGAAGTCAGTCCGCCCTCTGGGCCAAGTTCCGCGGGCGCAGACAGCCGGGTCCTACGCGGGGCTCAGGTACCTGATCAGTCTTCCGCAGGATGGGCGGAACCACGTGGCTCCGGAAGTACCGGCGGGAGTGGCAGTCTTGCTGCGCGTTGTAGGGCGGAATCGCCGACCAGAGCTTGGGCCTCAGGTGCTCGTAGGAGCGGGCCATGGTGCTCACGGCCACCCCATCCAGAATGAAGCCCTTCTCCCGCCGCAGAGGACACGCGCAAATGTGCGCCATCCAGACCGCCGCAGCCTCCGAGGACTTTTCTGGCAGAAGCGGAGCGTCCTAGGTGGAGGCTCTTCAGCACATTGTGACGTGGAATTAAAATATCACGTAGGCGTCACAGTAGGGGACACAAACCCTATTGTCCCTACCCTACGGGGTAGCCTCGCAGGGATGTGGGGGTAGTTGCTTGCATGGTCCCGAGGTGAAGGATGTCTAGGAGGGAACTATGCGAGAGCAGAGATTGAAGAGAAGGGGGATGACTGACTGTGGTTGTGAGTGCCGTCGGTCCCAACTCTCCGTGCTCTTTTTTAAGAGAAAGATTCTCTACTCCTACCCATTTCCCAAACCCAGTTCCTTTGAAAAGCCTGAACCCTGAAGGGATCAGTTCAGACAGCATCTACTTCCAACTCGCATTTTACAGAACTGTAAGTTGAAGCTCAGAAATGTTGGATATTTCCTAATTCATTTAGTGGCAGATCCAGAACCAGAACTTACCTCCTGACTTCCAGTATATCCACTTAAATCACTTCTCCCCTCCCTACCCAATTCTCTTCATCAGCTAATATACCTACTACTGATAAATTAAAAAACCCAACAAAACAGTAAGTTGACACATATTACCAAACTTTTCCCCTCTGGTTAATTTTGTGTATATAATAGAATACAGCAAAACATGAACAATCATTTTCTCTGATTATTGTTAAAGTGGTTTTTCTTTCTAGTTTACTTCCCCAATTTCCCTTTATATAGATGCTTTACAAAGGGCCTTATACAAATTCCTTTGCTCCTCATACCAACTAAGGTGCTATTATTTCACAATGAGGCAAATTCAGGAATTGTTACTAGTTTATTGTGGTGGTAGTTTCGTGGCTAAGTCATGTCTGACTGTTTTAACCCCATGGACTGTTATCTTGTCAGGCTCTTCTGTCCATGGGATTCTCCAGGCAATACGGGAGTGGGTTGTCATTTCCTTCTCCAGGGGATCTTTCCAACCCAGGGTGGAACCTGGGTCTCCTGCATTGCAGGCAGATTTTTATCTAGTGAGCTACAAGGGAAGCCTGTGTATTGTTTGTACATATATTAGATGTGCTAATATTGTTAGCCCATGTATTAATTAGAAAAAGGTTGCATTACACCTGCTTCCCTGGTAGCTGAGTTGGTAAAGAATCAGCATGCAGTTTGAAGGAAAACCAGGGTTCAATCCTTGGGTCAGGAAGATCCCTTGGAGATGGCAACCCACTCCAGTATTCTTGCCTGGAGAATGCCATGGACAGAGCCTGGTAGGATACGGTCCATGTAGTCACAAGATTTGGACACGACTTCCCAACTAAACCACCACATACTTGTACATAATCACTCGTCCTGATGCATCAACTTAGCATGTTTAATCTTTTTACACTATGATAGGCAAGTCTTATGTTAATAAATCAAATTTGAAATTATAGGAAGTCTATAGTTTGTGACACTGTCATGTCTTGGCTCTCTGCAACCCCACGGACTGTAGCTCGCCAGGCTCCTCTGTCCATGGAATTTTCCAAGCAAGACTATTGGAGTGGGTTGCCATTTCCTCCTCCAAGGGAATCTTCCCCACCAGGTATCTCCTGTATTGGCAGGCAGTTTCTTGGAGTACCTAGGGGTTTCATGTCACATTAAAGACTTGAAATTTACCAGTCTGGAGGATGGGGTAGGAGAGACAGAGCTATTGTACAAACTTTACTAGATACATGAACATAAACTAGTGTAAAAATCCTCTTCCAACATCTTTACGCCAGACTATTGATCCAAACCAGCAGAGTGCTCATTTCCCAAGCCCTGAATGTCACCTAAATCAACTCTCATGGCTTGGGGGAGGAAAAAGGGTATTAGCCTGCTGTGTTAACATTCTATTTTCTTTTATTCTCAAGCTAGGGTTTGTAAGATGTATGCCGTCAAAATAGTTTTGATAGCAAAAAAAAACCCACCTTACCGATATTAACAACTTATTCATCTTTCATGAGAACAATTAACCCTTCTAATTGCAGGGTAGCTACCTGGGGTAACCTGTAACCAAGCAGTATATATCATCTGTAAGAACTAAAAAAACTCAGGTAAAGGTTGGGTGGTATCAAGAGTAACATGTAGAAAAAAACAGGACAGCAAGCATTGGGAGCAAATAATTTTATTTTTTACAAATACACCAAAGAATCATGCAATGCTGCCAGCATTGGATGCAATCCTGGGCCACAAGTCTGCACATTCCTTTGCAACTGGTCCTGTGATGGCAGAACCTGAATAAAAGAATGAAGTCACACATAAGCTCAAAGGGTCCTTTCCTTGCACAGTTGAGTTGAATCATCAAATCTCAAAAGCTGAACAAAGATGTGGATTCTTTCTTACCTTTCATCTCGCCTTTATTGTTTACTATGACCCCTGCATTATCTTCAAAATAAAGAAACACACCATCTTTTCTCCGGTATGACTTTCGTTGTCGAATTACCACTGCTGGATGTACTGAGAGGGGGTAAAAAAAAAAGCTGTCATTAAACCTGTCAAGTACGAATGTTACCATGCCACTTTACACCTTGTCTAGCTTCCCAACATTCCCCATTTGGACAGAATGCATCCTCATTAGCTTTTTCATTTCCTAAAATCAAGTTGAGAGAATAAATATCCATCACCCCTTAAGGAAAGACCTTACTTCTAAGTTCAAACTGTAAGCATTTCCTTACAATCATGAATCTGTACTCTGGGAGTACAGATCAGCAACATACCAACAGGAAATTTGTTAAGCACCTTCTATACATTTCCCTACTTCACCCAAGAGGTAGGTACCGTTAAGATCCCAATGTCATAGAATTGGGAAACAGATCTTCCTCATACTGGAAAGGCCAAGCTAGTAACTGCATTATACAATAAATATTCCATCCTCATTTCTATCAAGACCTCCAAGTACAAACTTTGATATAAAATTAGCATTTTATGCCATTCTAACTGCAAGGTACATGTTTTAATAGGCAAACTTGGAATTAACCTAAATATCTCAAGGTACATGCACAGAACACAATCACTTTAAATGATTATACATTTCTGTAATTTTTTATATCCAAGACAATCATCTGTGAAGCAAGAATGGGCTATGAGAGGAAATGGTCTTACTTATATTGCAAAACAGGACATACAACAAAATACAAAAAATGATCATGCCTTGGAGGCCTAAGAGTCAGGTAACAGAAATTCAACTTGTATTTCATATTTAATTAACTCTAGATTTAGCTTTTTGAGAAACTGCTTTCCAGGGTCATAATTAACTTTTTAAAACCTACCTGCTCTAAAGTGAATACTTTTCCAGATATTCAAAGCATCACCTGCACTTGATAGAACTAGAGTCAGACAGACCTGAATTCAAATCTTGACTGACAGGAGTTTGGAAACCTTGAACAGGTTATGCAATCTTATGACGTTTAAGCTTTCCTCTTGCAAACTAGGGATAACAAGTTAAAATTTCTATATTTAAGATGTGGTGGTTTAGTCACTAAGCTGTGTCTGACTCCTGTGACCTCAACTGTAGCCAAACAGATTCCTCTGTCCATAGGACTTTCCAGGCAAGAAAACTGGAGTGGGTTGCCTTTTCATTCACCAGGGAGTCTTCCTGCCCAGGGACCAAACCCCAAACCGGGGTCCCCTGCCCTGCAGGTAGATTCTTTACTGACTGAGCTACCAGGGAAGCCCCATATTTTAAGCTGAGACTGGAAATAGAGGATTTTTTAAGGACAGGGATCCTGGCTATCCTCGAAGCAAGTACTGTGTTCAGAGAGTCTTTTGAGTTTTTAACAACGGGAGACATACCGAGTGACAGGTAATGCTGACTGAGACTCTCCTCCATCGGACCCTCATGTATTTAACAATTCTCACAAATCAATCTAACAAAGAAATAAGGTCATATGAATTCAGGATTTCCGGTCCTGTCCTTTCACACATTTCTGCATGTTATAATGTGCAGTCTAAAACCCATCTACCTTTTAGTTGACCCTCTGTATCTGCTGATTCAGGTTGTGTAATACAGTAATATATACTTAAAGGGAAAAAAAATCTGTGTTTAAGTGCACCCGTGCAGTTCAAACTCATGCTGTTCAAGGGCTAACAGTATCATTTAGAAGAAACCAAGCCCAAAGAATAAAGTAAGAGAGTTAGAAAATCAGACCTAGTTTTTAAACAAGAAGTGTTCTCTGGTCTGTCCCACAACTGATTGAGACAGACAGCATGCCCTGCTGCCATCTCACCTACAGTGATGGGACAACTGCTCTGCCCTTCCCCGACAGCCTCCCAGGCCACCGACCAGACCCAGCAAGTGTTCTAGGAGGACAGCCTGTCCAGTTGCATGCTGACCCTGATCAACACACTGCTTTATCAGTGCTTAACTGCAATGGTTATTCCTTGCCTACCAAGTCCCCAAGTGCATACTGGAGGTCAACAGAGCTGGAAAATCAAGTGCATTGAATACCAGAAGCTGTAAAGCCAGACAATTCAGCACTGTCTCAGCCCCAACCCCTAATCCATACATGTAGTGGGAAAACTTTTGGTGGCGGTCCACAATTAGGCAATGAGCAGGCTATGGTTCCAGTTTCTATCAGAGATTTAGAAGTTACCATACTCAACTTTTGTTCAGTCACAATGCTGAGTTAATCTCATCTATGTATATCATTACTCCCTTTCAAATTAGTTTCTGAAAAGAAATTTGCCTGGGGTGATTCTTAAGGCTGCTGCTCTCACCTGGTACCACCCAGTCTGTAGCCAAGGAATCAGCAACTAAAGACAATTATCTGCTCTCACAGAAGAGACAATCCTAAATGTCACATACAAAAATTACTACCTGGATTCAACTTGGGAAAGAGGAGAGAGTGGGGTAAGAAGAGGTGTCAAGAAGGAAATGAGCAGAAGACGACTAGCTTCAGAATATTCCAGATAGGGGACACAGCAAGAATCTGAGGCACAAGGGAAGGAATATAAGTTGGAACAAAAAACCAAGAACCAAAAGGAGATAGCTTGGAAGGAATCATATGGATGGACTGTAAATCCTAGTAGGACAGGGCTGTTGCTTCTACTTAAGGTGTAGGTATGGCAGACAAGTCTCTTAATTATTGTTAACTAGATCAAGCTTTTAAGACGTCCTAAGAATGGCAAAATTACTGTTCCATTTTTCCAATAGTGAGAAAAATCTTACAACCGTCCACAGACCAAAAGGCGAATTCCATCTCTCCACTCACCCTTCTTTCTGAGCTCTGGTTTGCCTTTCTTGACCGTGGCCATCACCATGTCACCCACACCAGCAGCAGGAAGTCTATTCAATCGTCCCTTGATCCCCTTCACAGAGATGATGTACAGATTTTTGGCTCCTAGAAAAGAACATAAACAAAACTGGAGACTTGTTTTGAGGGCCAGTCAGGCAGTGTTGCGTTTTCCCAACACCAGCTCCTCCACTTACTCCCAAGCAGTTAGCCCCACCAGGTAAACACCTTGTCACACCACCGATTGAAGCAGAACAACACAACATGCTGCCGCTTCACCCAAAAGCGGTGTTTTCACTCTGCCCTTTCTTGACGGCTCAGCGGGTCATCAGCAAAAGGCCCACTGAGTGCTTTTAAAAGGGTGAGGGTGGCAGGGGGCAGCCGAAGGTCTCACCTGTGTTGTCAGCACAGTTGATCACGGCTCCAACCGGAAGACCCAAGGAAATCCGGAATTTCGCACCAGAGGACCCACCGCGTCCTGTAAATAGGAAGGGAAACAAGAGAGGTCACTGCCCAGTTATGGTTCAGAGTCCCTTTCACATGCTTAAAGTAAAAGTTCGCTCGCCTATGCTTTGGGAAACGATACACTGTAGATTCGTTCTCTCTAGGAATCCACACACTCCCTGCCCCATGTGCCACCCAGTTCTCAAGACAAATAGCCAAGGCCTCACTACCACATTAGATTGAGATTAACGGGCCTAGAAGACTCAATTCTCGATCCAACCTTTGCACCACGCAATTCTTCCTGCACGGTGGGAGACTGCACAAGCCGCCCACTCTGGGGCTTAAGTCAGTCCAACTCTAATCCCGTTACTGCAACCGTGGCGCGGAGTGAACCCGCAGAGTTCGATCCAGAGTCACGACTGGATCCTCCCAACTCAACCCTCCAGCCGGCCCCGTCACTTTCAGGGGCTCTCCCGGTGCTCTCCCGCTGAGCCCCCCAAGCCCTCTCGGGCCTGGAGAATAGGAAATCGCCCCAGCTGCCCATGGCCGCCGCCGCCGGCAACGCCAGCAGTCACAGCGCAGGAGATGGCGAAGGATCTTCCAAACTCAAAACCTCACCTCGCTTCGACATCTTGAAGGCCGGAAAAGAACAAAAAGGAAGTAGATACAAAGGACACTGGGATATGAACCCCGACGCCCCGCCCAATCCGGGCACGTGACCCGGAGTATGCTCAATCCGCCTCTTTCCCCTGGGCGCTGTCTTATTACGTCATAAATGCGGGACGTCGCCTAGAGCTCGCGTTATAAAGTGAGCGGTGTTGGGGTTGAGGGTTGCAGAATGAATGATATCCAGAGTACGCTCAATAAGAGCTCGAAAGTAGTTGTTTGGGACACAGAAACATTGGTTTAATTGATTGGGCAACCTCTTCTGAACACTATGTGCCAGGGACTTAGATGGACACTAGCGATTCAAAAATGATTAAATGGCCCCCAGAGTACGCACGGGCGTTGAGGGCGAGGGTTAAAGAGCTGGAAATGGTTTCATTAGGATGTGATACAACGGAGAGGTGCCACTGTAGGGCTTCAGATAATTCCATATTGTGTGTGCTTGGTCCCGAACCCGCTTGTACTTTCTGTATCTTGCTATATTCATCATTCTTTTCACTGCCTCAGGCTTTCCTATTCAGGCTTCTTCCTGTCGATGCATTCATTCAAATATTAAAAGACTACTGATTACAGATTCTGTCCTGGGCATAGGCTAGACTACATCAGAACAAAACAGATCATTCTTGCCTTTATGAAAGTTACATCCAGTCAGGGTGGTGATGAAGGTATTAGATACTGAACCATAGCCGTAATAATGGTAGCATATAGTATGTTAAATGGTGATAAGTACTATGAAAACAAAAATAGAAAAAACTAAGAGGGATCTGGAAGCCAGGAGAGGGGCAAATTGCAGTTCAAAATAGAATGGTCAGTGTGGGCTTCATGGAAGAAGTTGACACTAGGGCAAAGATTTTGAGATGAGAGAGTTAGCAAATTGATTATCTAAGAATAGCAATCCAGGCAGAGTCATCAACCAATGAAAGACTCTAAGGCGGGATTGTGCCTGAACAATGTGAGGATCAGCAAGGAAGCCAGGAATGACTGGGCAGAGTAAGTGAAGGGAAAAGCAATATAATGAAGGTCAGAAGTAATGCAACTGGATCATGTAGGGCTCTGTAGATCACTATGAACTTTGACATTTACAGACTGAATTGGAAATTATTAAGTCATAAGCAGAGGAGGGACATGATCTGACTAATATGTCAGAAGGATCACTCTAATTGAGACTAGACTGTGGGATGGAACACAAAGATACAAGTAAGAAGACCTATTTGGGAAGCTCTTGCAGTAACTCAGAAGAGAAATGGTGGTTTGGACCAGAATGGTAGCAGTAGAAGTATTGTGATGTGATCAGATTCTAGATATCTTTGGAGATAGAGCCAAAAAAATGAGCAAGAGAAGAAAATGTTTCCAAAACTTTAGATCTGAGCAAGTTGCCATCAACTGAGATGGGGAAAGCTGTGAGAGAAACAGCTTTGGGGGTAAGAATAGCAGTTCAGTTTTGGAGATGTTGAGTTAGATGTCTGTTAGACAAAAAAAAAAAGATTTCAATAGCAGGTTGGATGTATTAGCCTGGAGTTCCAGAAATAGGGAGATAGAAATTTGGGAGTTGTCAGCATATAGGTAAAACCATGAGAGTGGATGAGTTCAGAAAGAAGAAAGGGTAAATAAAAGAGACCATGGGCTAACCTTTGGAGCACTTCAACATTAAGAGGTCTCTAAATCTATATATTTATAAAGCGTCCTTCTCACTCTTAAATCTTTCACTTGCTTCTGCCAGTTTCTCTAGCTACCCGTTTCTCTCTCTCCACTTAGCCGAATTCCATGTGTTTCTGAATATATGATTTCATTATCATTTTTGCCTCTCTTGATAAATGGAACCACCATCCATCTAGATGTGCCTCTGAGATTCCTGCCCAAGTTCTTTTCAGTCTGCCTTCTCAGTGTCTCTCAAGTCTGTCCACTTCTCTCTATCTCCTCTGCTAACACTCTGGTCCAAGCCACCTCTATCTCTTGCCTAAACTACTTCTGAAGCTCAGTAATAGGTCTCTTGGCCTCTATTTCTCCCTCATCCATTCACTCAGTCTTCATAAAATGGCAGAAATAACTTTTCAGAAATGTAAATATTACTGTTACTCTCCTGAAAATCCTCCAATGGTTTCCGTACTCTTAAAGTCAAAGTTAAAATCCATATCATGGCCTACTGGGCCCTGATCTAGCGTTGTCCTACCTCTTAACCTCATCTTGCACCATGCTCTCTCTTGCCCTGCAGAGTTGGCCTTTTTGACCCAGATACCATATATGCTCCTGAATAGCCATGGGCTTCACACATGCTTGGCATACTCTACCCTGTCTAACCTCATTGTGTATTTTTACACGATATAATTTGTTACATTTTTACATCTATTGATTTTTACAGATCTCAGCTTAAATATCTTTTTCTTAGAGAAATTTTATTCTGACTTCTCTTAAAGGATATTTTTCCATCATACTATTTATTTCAGTTCTTAAATATGTATTTCATGACTTTGCTGAATGACTTCCCACCCCCCACAGTTAGTCTATATATTCCAGTAAAAGCTGAGTTCATTTTTTTGTTGTTGCTCAACAGTATATCCTCAGCATTCAGCATAGGACCTGGCTTAATAAACATGTGGCAAATGATTGCTGAACAAATGAAGTCTACGTCAAATGGTTTCCATATGTCAGCATCCTGGCATGAAGGAATTTTCATTCTTCTATGGCAAAATTACAAATATTTGGAAAATACTGTGTTTTTCATAAAGCTACATTTGCTCAATTTAAAGGATTATCTTCCTTCATCTTTTTTGTTGTTAAAAATGTTCCTTTAAATCCTACGTCAGCTTTTCACCATCTCAACACTGCCATCTCTGAGGTAGTTTCATTGGTCCATGAAAATCAGAGCTGTGAAATGATCTGTCTCTACTTCTTTACTTCCTGGGTACACATATTCCTTGAACCCCTGTAATCTAGTTTATTTCCTCACTATATGACTGAAATTATACTAGAAATTATGTATACTGATAAATTATACTAGAAAGTTCACCGTGACCTACTCTTTCCGCATCCAAGGACACTCCTCAGTCTTTATCTCACTTGACCTCACATTGTTGCACACTGGGACCAGTTCCATCTTCTTAACACTCTTCACCTACCGTTTCCAAGATGCTAGTAATAATAGAAGTTACTATCTATGGAGTGTTCTTAAATACTAATCATTGAGTTAAGCATTTTATAGGAATGTGACTTCTTAAATCCTCCCCACAACCCTGTGACTTAGTTATTATTAATTTCATTTTACAGATGAGGAAAGTAGGAAATAGAAAGGTTAAGTGTTTTTGTCCAAGATCAAACAAATCATGAAAGGTAGAGATGCTAAATGTTAAGTGCTTTTCAAAAAAAAAAAAAAATGGTAGAGATGGATGGTGTCCTGAATCTGACTGATTTCAAAGTACAGGCTCTAAGCCACTATGCTATATTGCTCTCTCCTTTCTCATTATCCCTTCTCAGTATATTTCTCTGAGTGATCACACCATCCAATACCTTTCATTACTATCAATAAGCTGATAACTCCCACTTCTGTATCTCAGCCTAAGGCATTTCTGCTTAGCTTTAGCTAATATATGGAAACAGTGATAGGGACACCTCCACAGGCACTTCAGACTGACACATCTAAAACCAAAATCAATTTTTCCAGGAATTTTGCTTTTCTGCTTGTATTAGTTGTCTTGGTTGGTTACTTAGAGCATTGGTTCTCAAATGTTTTCATGTAAATATCCTTTACATTCTTAAATTATTGAGGACTCCAAAAATGTTTTGTTTGTATAGTTATATCTATATACTGACAGTCACCAGATTAGAAATTTAAATTGTGAAATATTTAAGATGATCCATTACCTGTTAAAATCAGTTATGTTCAGGGGGAGCATATGTAAACCCATGGCAGTTTCATGTCATTGTATGGCAAAACCAACACAATAAAAAAATTAATGAATAAAATCAGTTATGTTCAGTCACTCGGTCATGTTCGATTCTTTGTGGTTCCATGGACTGCAGCATGCCAGGCTTCCCTGTCCATCACCAACTCCCGGAGCCTACTCAAACTCATGTCCATCGTGTCTATGATACCATCCAACCATCTCATCCTCTGTTGTCCCCTTTTCCTCCTGCCTTCAATCTTTCCCAGCCTCAGGGTCTTTTCCAATGAGTCAGGTGGCCAAAATATTTGTAGCTTCAGCTTCAGCATCAGTCCTTCCAATGAATATACAGGAGTGATTTCCTTTAGGACTGCCTGGTTGGATCTCCTTGCAGTCCGAGGAACTCTCCAGAGCCTTCTCCAACTTTTTGCTATAGTTCAACCCTTACATCCATACATGACTACTGGAAAAACATGGCTTTGACTAGACAGACCTTTGTTGGAAAAGTAATGTCTCTGCCTTTGAATCTGCTGTCTAGGTTTGTCATAGCTTTTCTTCCAAGGAGCAAGCGTCTTTTAATTTCATGGCTGCAGTCACCATCTGCAGTGATTTTGGAGCCCAAGAAAATAAAGTCTATCACTGTTTCCATTGTTTCCCCATCCATTTGCCATGAAGTGGTGGGACCGGATGCCATGCTTTTCATTTTTTGAATGTTGAGAAAATACATATGCTTAAAAAGAATTGCACTTAAATTTTAAAAATAATGAGAAGAGTGGCTTGGTTTTACATTCTTTTAGAAATTTCTTTGATATCTGGCTAAATGAAAGAGCTGGATTTTCATTTAGATGTCTGTGACATGTGTTTCGACATTTAGTCTGTTGTGACATGATGTAGCCTCTGGAAAGCTGTATGCATGAATGGACAAGAATGAAACAGGTAAGGAAGTGCGAGGTAAATTCTTTCTCCCTATGTGGAAAGGGTCTCACAGGCAGACATGGAAGAATTCAGCTCCCAAACACAGATTGGAACTCATTGGGTGGACGGGAAATTCCTTTATTTGGAATTCCTTTTTAGAATGTGAGATCCACAGATGCCCGTAGTTGACCAATTTCTGTATTCCCAGAAAACACTGACAAATAACCAAATATTTTGTACCTATCATGTTGAGATGGATCATGGTTAAAAGTGATGACGCAAGGGGGCACCCGGATTTGAACCGGGGACCTCTTGATCTGCAGTCAAATGCTCTACCCCTGAGCTATACCCCCTCTGCTGGTGAGAAGAAGATTACAGTTTATTTGTAGGGTTTATGGGCCTTGGTGATTAACAATAGTTTGATATGTATGACTAACTCTTTCAGGTTTCCCAGGTTGATGCTTAAGGACCAAGAGAAAAGGCGGTCCGGACCCAAATGAACTCAAATGGTAGGAGGGAAGGACGGAAGGACGAAGTCCAGTCTGGCCAGGCATACTGTGCGATGGGATTTCTCTCCTCCAACAATCACAACCTCTTATACTTCTGACATCTGGGAATTCTTTAAGTCTAATTTCCATCCTCCCTGCCTGGATGCCGAGTTGTACTGAATCCCCAGCCTATGCTTTGCGCACAAAAGGAAGTGCTTCCCTTGTCTTTCCCAAGATATCTCCAGCCGTGAGTCTTTCACTCTCTTTGCTCCTTCAAACATCAATAGGAAGTTTCCCCTAGATTGGAAAATCCTCCCTTTAGCTATGATCACCTGTCCAGGTTTTCTTTTTCACCTACCAAATATTAAGAAAGTCTTTGATTTCATTTCTCTCATTATCAACAAGCTTTCCTCACAGTTCAGTTACTCTCTACATTTACTTTCTCGACTGTCAGGAATTTCCCCACCTTGAGCGTCTGTATCTTGTTTCCCCAATAGACTAAGTTCCTGGAGGGTAGGATCACAGTGCTTTCCTTTTGGTATTCCTCACAGTAGTTGGCAGAATGCCTGATTCACTACAAACCCTGGTGGTACCTATCAGCCAAACCTCATTAAACTCAACTCATTCAACTCAAACTCATTCAGCTCAACTATGGCATTATACCAAGCTTGCACCCAAGTAGTAGAATGTTGTTAGAGGTGCGCTTAGAAGTCTGAGCCACTCCACCAACCTGAAATAGGCTCTGTGTCTGTTACTCCTCCACCAATGACTGACTAGATTCACTTTCTCACTCTCTAAAATAATTATTTCACACACATTCTCCATTCTCAAACCTTCTACATCCTATCTTTCTGCCTCAGAGAATGCTGGACTCTCCCTTTTTGGAGAACATCAGAACCAGTCAGAAGCAGGGTTGTGCTGATAAAAGGCTAATGACTGGCTCCCCAGGACCTGATTTGTAGGATTTGCCAATTCTCTTAGTGTAAATATGTCCATCTTCTAATTCCAAGTGAAATCAACTGGCTTTAAAAATTCTGGAAAATTTAACAATTGGTTCTCACAAGCCAGTGTGAGTCGAATCTAGCACACGTCTGGGGTTGAATTTTCACCAGCTACTAGCTATATACTGACAATTCTTCAAATCACATTTCCAATCCAGACATGTTTCTAAACTTCAGAAATAACTGAATCTCCAGCTGCATGCTTAAATTCTCCTCTTAAATGTCTGTTGGGCACCTCGGACTTATATATTGACCTTATACTAGAATGTGAAGTCTATGAGGCTAGGGGGCTGTACTTTATTACATTTTTTTCAGAATTTTAAAAAGAAACTCTTGAGGATTTGTGTGTGTGTGTGTGTAAATTTACTCCTTCTCAGTGTTTTTATCTCAGGAAATCACATGCACCCAGATAGTGAAGTCAAAAAAGAAGAGTTATTCTTTGTAAAAAAATTTTTTATTAAATTCCATGGACAGAGAAGCCTGGTCGGCTACAGTCCATGCGATTTCAGAGTTGGACACCACTGAGTGACTAATATGCACAAAATGCATATTTAATTTACAATGTTGTGTTAGTTTCAGGTATACAGCAACGTGATTCAGTTATATAGATTTATACATATATATTATAGTTTTCCATTATGGTTTATTACAGGATACTGAATATAGTTTCCTGTGCTATACAGTAGGGCTTTATTCTTTATTCATTCTGTATATAATAGTCTGCATCTGCTAATCCCCAACTCACAAGCCACCCCTCCCCAGCCCCTTGGCAACCACAAGTCTGTTTTCTATGTCTGTGAGTCTGTTTCTGTTTCCTGGATACTTCATTTGTGTCATATTTTAGATTCCACAAATAAGTAATATGGTATAGTATTTGTCTTTCTGACGTTTCTTAGTATGCTAATATCTAGGTCCAGCCACAGTGTTGCAAATGGCATTATTTCATTCTTTTTTGCGACTGCTTAGTATTCCATTGTATATATGTACCACATCTTTATCCAGTCAATGGACATTTAGGTTGTTCCCATGTCTTGGCTATTGTGAATAGTGCTGCTATGAACATAGGGGTGCATGTATCTTTTAGAATTATAGTTTCATCCCTAGGACCAATGCAGCAGCTAATTCCTTTAACTGAAATGCCCACTCTCAACAGATGGGCAAATGGCTGTCTGTTTAATGTCTTCCATGTCTTAACTCCAAAATCACCTGTGAAGAAAACTTTTCCCTGTCTATGCATCTTGAAATACCCACTTGTACCTCCCTAACACATATCTTGTCTTTTATTTTAGTCATTTTCCTTATTCGTTCATTCATTTGTGCACTTGTTTCTATTCTGTCTCCATTTGATTCTAAAGTCACTGAGAATGAGAGCCTTTGTATCTATTGAAAGCATGCTCTGCACTTAGAATGGGGCACATAGTAGTTGTTTCCTAAAAATAGAGAGGGACCACTAGAGAACGTAGCCAGGGAAAGTCTCTCAGTGGACATGTCCATCTGGTGCTTGCATTCTTTTTAGAGAGACCAGGAGAAAGGATTCCTTACTCAGTTTTGCAAGAAACTCTTCTCTGACTTCTTAGGGTGAAGAGATGAGTGGGATCGTGGATAAAGAACACAAAAGTTCACATATTTTCAAAAGTCCATGTTTTTACTAGGTCTTTTATGTTGTTCTTCGTTATTACTATTCAATACCTTGTAGCAAGAAGAAACTGATTTTGGAAAAAGAATTTTCAGGAAGAAAAAAAAAAAGCTTGGAATGGATGTAAAAGGAATTTACCACAATGCTGCCAGTAGAGGGGGTATAGCTCAGTGGTAGAGCATTTGACTGCAGATCAAGAGGTCCCCGGTTCAAATCCGGGTGCCCCCTTTACCGGTTTTCCATTTTTCACAGCTGCAGGTTAACACAAAGTCAGAGGTGTGTTCTGAATCCAAAACTCTCTGGAGATTCTCAGAAAATACTCTTAACCCTGAGAAGTAGAGAGAGATACCCTAGAAGTCGCACAGAGATGACTCCACCACTTTTCCGGTGAGGATTCAGACTCAGTGGCAAGAAGCTCACCCACCTATACTCTCAGTAGTAGAAAGGAGGCTGAGATCTTTTCAGTTTGAGATCCTTCAAGACTTACTGGTTTAATGATAATCATAGTTTATTTGGAGGAGAAGAAATGGAATGCCTAGGCGGGGCAATATTATTTTCCATAGTTCATAATTGTGGCAAAGTCACAGCACAGATTTAAGATGAAAAGTGGACGGCTTTCACCTTCTTTGTATTAGCTCAAAGGCAGGGTTTTGGCCTGATAAACCTTCAGGTGGAGTTTGAGGCCTGGTGTCCAGGAACAGGGTCGAAAATTAGCTATTTCTCACTTCTGGGCTTTGAACGGCACAGCAGCTCTGCTTAATCGCCATGTCCAGTTTCACAGTAATGCACGCTCAGTCGCTCAGTCATGTCCTACTGTTTGCCACCCCAAGGATTGCTCCTCAGTCCATGGGATTTCCCAGGCAAGAATACTGGAGTGGATTGCCACTTCCTTCTCCAGACAGTAACAGGAGCCGTGGGGAAAAAATATTCGAGTATTCCCCTGGGGCCCTGAGGGATGACACAACCAAATTCCGAGTTTAAAATACCACAAATTCCCCCTGACTCAAGAAGCATGCCTCTCCCACTATCCTTTCTTTTTCCTTTTTTTGGGCAAAACCTAGTCGAGAGGGTCGCTCTTGTTCCTGATCTTTTTCCTTGGACCCAACAGTGATAACAGCCAGTCATGCAGTGGACAGCTATCTGTCCCCATCTTTAGGTTATGAAACTCAATGGCCTTGTATTATTTACTCAGTGGTTCTCAAAGTGTGGTCCAGCAGCATCAACACCCCTTGGGAATTTGTTAAGAATGCAAATTCTTGGGGTCCTACTCCAGGCCAAGAGTATTGAGACTGGTAGTTGGGGGGGGCGGTAGTGTTTTAAGGAGCTCTCTATTTAATTCTGACACACACTCAAGTTTGAGAACCACTACATTAGTTTATATCAATTTATAGCAGGATGTAACTTTATTTTTGTAAATTAAAATGAGCTTTGGGGTCGGCATTGACCATTTCCACATTCTCAAACTGCTTTCATTGTGCAGGTGTTATGAGCAATAAGGAAAGGTGCTTAGGGCACGCGCTTGTCACCGGTAATAAAGAAAGTTGAAGTTGGAGAAAATCTGTCTGTGGGTTTCTTCTCTTGACCCACCCCTACCCAAAATGAAACACCAAGTTGGAGGAGTCTTGCCTCCTGAACCAGCGCCTGGAACCGTCTTACACTGCTGAGGCTGCCGCCGGTGACCGCTGAAACCCCGGGACCTCCGGCGTGGGTCGTGGGGACCTGAAGTTTTTGTACCTGATTTGTGCCTGTACGCACCCCCTCCTGCTGCTGAGCACGAAGTAAAACCGAAAGCCTTCCGTTACGGTTGGAGAATGAGGAAGGAATTTTTAAATAGCTTTTCTCTATTTTCTCTAACTTAGGGCCCGAGGTTAAAATATGAATCAAGAAGGAAAGAATTATACTAGACAAAAATTAGGAAAAGACCGCTGAGGGGGCACCCGGATTTGAACCAGGGACCTCTTGATCTGCAGTCAAATGCTCTACCACTGAGCTATACCCCCACACCGCGCCTGGGCTTGGATGCGGTTCTTTTGGGTGTTAAGACACTGCTACACTAAAGGTGAACAGTAAGAGTAAGTAAGGAGAAAGAAACGCAAGAGGAAAAGGGATCAAGCGCAAAGCAGAAGCGCGCTGGATTCGGGGAACTACGGGAAAGCTTCACGGCAGAGGCGCGGGGACGGAAGAACTACCCGGCCTGCGAGGGACTGAGTCCTGGAGGGATGGACGGGTTCCGCCCTACAAATTGTGGGAGAGGATGTTGCAGGGCCTGGCTAACGTCCTAGGCGGGGGGTAGGGGGGTTCCCGTTGATCCGCAGATTTCTCGCCAGGTACCGACGGGTACAAAGGAAATCACCAAACCTGGCGAATCTAGTTGGGTGTTCGAGTAGGTTCGAACCCCACCCTGGACGGTTGCGAGGGGCTCGCCCGCCTTGCAGCCTAGGTGCCCAGATGTGCAACCGGATGCCCTCGCCCCGCCTCCAGCGGCGGAAGGGCCCTGGGCAAGGTCGCCTGTCCGCGCCTGGCCTCCGGGCGCATTCCAGAGACCTTTCGGCTTGCGAGCTCACCTAGGCGCGCACCGCCGGGCCCGTAGTCCTCCCTGGAACCCGCCCCTGCGCAGTCCCACGTCGCCGGGAAAGCGCGCCTCGCCGCGCGCGCCCCTGCCCGCGCCCGCGGCGCGTCCCCGCCCCGGTACAGCCCCTCCTCCCCGCTGTGTTTATTAGGGGAAGGAGGGCGGGGGCGGAGGCCAGTTCCCTAGCTCAAGCCGCCGTCGCTGTCGCCTGTGCAGTGGCAGCCGCGGCCGTCTCCCGCCAGCTCGCTCCGGGGAAAGAGAACGCGCGCGAGCTCGGGCGTCCTCGCCCCAGCCTTTCCTGGAGCCATGAATCCTAACTGCGCTCGGTGCGGCAAGATCGTGTACCCCACGGAGAAGGTGAACTGTCTGGATAAGGTGAGACTTGGGACTGGAAGACGCGTCTTTGCAATCCCCGAGCTCCAGATCGGAGGAAGAGAGCGGGGCTGGGTCTCTGCCGCCCCGTTACCGCGATCCCGGGAGGAGGGAAGGAAGGTGGTGTCATGGGGTGTGAGGGACGGACCCCAGTCTGGAAACCAGGAGATCCGCGGCGAGGAAAGGAGTCCACGCGTGGCGGGCAGCCACTACTGGAGAGGAGTGGGCTCGGTGCCCCGGGGTGGGAAAGCCGGGCCCCTGAGTGGGGGTGGGGGGAGTGAGGGAAGGTTAGGGGTGCAGTCCCGCCCCCTAGGGCCGGGAGAGTGCGAGCAGACGGCCGCTCCCTCTCCCCGCCTCGCCGAGCGCCAAGTAGGCGGAAGCGCTGGGCGCTGGGGGAGGGGGCGGCGGGGGGGCGGGGCAGAGGTTGGGGGCCCCTGCTAAGCTGTGCGCTCGGCGGCCACTGGCCCGGCTTCCTGGCCTGGAGACTGGAGGGTGGGGGCCGTCAGCGGGCGAGTGTTACCTCTGGTGAACTGGCCTTCGGATAAGGACCAGCGCCTCACTGCGAGAGCCCGTTTTTTGGACGACCTGCAGCCCTCTTGGTGGTTCAGCGGTTAATGGGCTAGCCGGCGTCCCCCATAGCTTCCCAGCCCCCACCTCAAATTAGAAGCCTACTCCCAGCGTTGGTCCGCCCAGCGGGACCCAGGCGGGGTCGCTTGCTGGAGTAGGGTGGGTGGGGGTTGCTTCACTGAGATCTCCTGAAATTGTGTTGAGAGGCTGAGTCCACCCCGTAGAACAAAGAGCTAACTTTTCAGAGCAGGTTTCCCCAGTGGAGGGTGGGGTTGGCTGAGTTCAGGGGGAGCCAAGAAAAGGGGGGAGGTGTTGGGGGGGAAGGGAAGGTGGCCTTCTGGAAATTCACCGTCCCCTGGGGGCCCTTAGGCGTCTTCCTCCCTCCCCCCCCATCATGCTGGACTCGTTCATCTGGTTGCCATTACACTTTTTGAAGGGGGGCGGAGAATGGAACTGGGTATTTCCTGCAGTTTGGGGTAGGATCCGGACCTCTTTTAATCTCACTAAGATCCTAAGGCAATCCACCTCCCCTCGCATCCCCTCCTTGGTCTGGAGGAGAGGCCTCTAGGATTTTGTTCCCTTCCTCATCATGCCTTTCATTCACCTCCTAAAGCTGGCCCCCTGTCCACAGATTCCCTTCTTCCTATCTGGAATGGCCAGGGGTTGGGGCATGGGATGGAAGAGGGTGGAGGGCTCACCTGGAGTCAGGTATTTTTTGTGAGGGTGGGGTAAGGGTCCTTCCTTGGTTTCTTTTGTCTTTCTCCTCCTCAGGGTTGGAGTTTGCTCAGTAACCTTTGGCCTCTGAGTCAGGATGAGGGCGTGGGGTTCCATGGTTCTGAGATCATTTTGATACTGCTCTTGGAGGAAGGGGTCATGTGGGGCTGCTGCTGTTTCAGTCCTCTCTCCTGGGCCTGGCTGGACAGGAGGAGAGAAAGGCCATGTTATGGTGCAATGAATGTGGGTGCTGACCTTCCCAAAGACCATGCGGGAGGGTAGGACTTGAGCCTGGGGGCAGAAGCTGAGAGCTCTCTGGCGTTGCACACTGGTGTTTCTGCTCTGCCCTGGTGGGAGGGATTTTGGCCTCTGCGTCTTGAGTTCCTTGTGCACAGTCATGAATTGGGAAGAGGCAGTGGCCACTTTCCACCCACATAAGGCAGAAGCAGTGTCTGATGGAAGGACTGCTAGCCTGGGCGTTAGAAGACTTGGTCCTAGTTCCAGATCAGCTTACCACCAGCTCTATGAATGGCTCTAGGCCTCAGTGTTCATAGTCTATCAGATGGGTATGATGATGTCATTTCCTTGAAGGTGGGGAAGTGCACTAAAATGCCTGTCACAGCGCCCGGAAGGGGATGTGGTATAGGCTGTGTGCCCTCTCCCTTTCTGGGGTACTCTGTCCAGCCCCATACCTGGCTTTCCCTGTAAAGACATTTGGTGTCTGAGGGGAGGGTGCAGACCCTTTAAGGCGCCCTCCCCAGCTGTTTTCTTCCCCTTTCAGGAAGAGGACATTCAGGTGGAGGGCGCCCCCTGAAGTGAGTTTGGCGGTTCTTCTCTCTTCTTAGATCTCTCCTTACAGGAGGTTTCCCTGGGGAGATGTCACCTCTGCACTGAGCAGGAGGCCTGGAATATCCAGGTATCAGACTGATTCCTCCCAACGCCCTCCAGGCAGTAAGGGCAGGCACTTGGAACGGGGACCTAATGCCTGAGGAGGGACATTCAGTCCCGAAGACACAGTTGCTAACACACAGTTGCTAACCGGTTTCCCAAGACTACCCATTTACAACAGGAGAAAGTCAAGTTAGACTCACCTGTTTCACTGCAGTTTTCCTAGGACCCGACATGACCCAGAACACAAGCTACACCCTTGGTGTTAGCCTTTCCTCCTCCCTGAGCCTTATCTCCCAAAGGCTTAGGTGAATAAAGGCCGCATCTCCTCTGATGGCCACCCTACTGTCAACCTCCATTACTCAGCATGTGCTCGTGCTGGCCAAGGTGTTGGAGGTTGAGATTTGTTTCCCCAACTTATGGGATCAGAGCTGGGGAAGAAACAGGGAGATGTTGCTTGCTCATTCATTCAATGAATATTGAGCACTTACTTAGTGCGGGGCCCTCTTGGGCTCCTGCAGGACCTCTGCGGAGGGAGAGAGGCTGTGTCTCACAGTGTCCTCTACCTTTTGAGAGACGTGGAGTTGGTCCTAGATCACACTGGGAGGCATTAACATGGGAACTCGCTGTGTCCCCGTGGCCTGGCTTGCTTTTGCTGAGCTCCTGAATACAGATGGAGGCTTTGAGGAGGGTAGAGGATTGGTGGGCTGAGTTCCCTGGACTCCCCTGTTGGGAAGGCTCTCTGCCTCTAGTTGTCTGAAGTACCCTCCCCCTCACCCCCCAGGTGGCAGCAAGGTAGAAGGAAACTGGACTGGACACAGAAGAAAGAAAAAGGCCTGTAGCCCTGGTACCTCATTGTCTAGCTAAGAGCACCCCACAGTCAGCCCATGACCGTCCCTGCATAGAAGTCTTGGAATGTGCCAGGCTCAGTCTTCCCAGGAGCCTCACAGAGCAGATGCGATGGCTCCTGTAAATTATGACCCCCGTAAGCGGAGGCCCAGACAGGTCATGTGGTTCACTCCCCACAGCCCGAGCTGGAATTCAGCTCTAAAGTTCTTGGTGCTCAGCTCTTCTGCCAGTTGTATTTGCAAAAAAGTACTTTAATTTACACTATCTCCCTAATGTTTGTAGTGGGCCCTCCCCTTCCTGACCCTGGCCTGTGGAATGCTTGGGGCCTGAGCTCTTGAACCAGGAATAATACTCCCTGGGAGCCTGGGGAGGTTCAGCCATGGTCTCTGCCTTTAAGCCAGCCTCCCAGGTAGCCAGCTGAGCTAGGTGACCAGGCCAGGGTGGGGCTACCGTTGCCCCTGCAGGGGCGAGAAACTAACCCTGGGTGACAGGAAGGGAGGGAGAGGTCTCATACTCTAGCCCTGAGTCATAGGGCGCCGGGGTGGAGAGGGTGGAGTGGGCAAGATCCTGGGCTGCAGGCATAGCAACCTGAAGTTCACCGCACCCCTCACCCCCAGAGCTGTGAGCAGCTGCTCCCCCTACCTCTATGGTGACTCCAGAGAGAGGGCTGACCCCAGCCTGGCCCAAGTCCGGAGGATCTTGCTTCTGCCCCCCAGCAGCCTCAGTTTGCCTTTCTGTGGAGTGGGTTGCCGCTTTGGAGCTCTAGGCCAGGGAGAGTGGAGGCTGATGCTGGAGCCTGGGACATGGGCTGAGGGGCTCCTAACGGGCACCAGAGAACTGGATTTTGCTGAACAGGGAAGCCATGGACTTCCAGGGCAGTGGGGAGGATTTGAGTTGCATGTTTAGAGGTAACTGCTTCCTGAGTCCAGGAATGCTTCTCTGAAACCTTACCTGTGGCCTGTAAGAAAGAGGGGACTCCTGCTGTGTGGCAGGGCTCCTGGGGCAGGCAGACAGAGTGTCACTGTGGGTGTTACTGACTTGTTTCCCTGACTCTGTCCGTTACCAGACCTGACTGAGACAGGGATGGGTGTCTTTCTGTTTGGGGTCTCCTTGGGTCTGCCTGGCTCACAGGGGCAATTGAATGACTTGCCATTTTCTGCCCTCCATTCCCCTCGCTCTCCTGTCTCCAGCAGGACACAGTGGTGGAAGCTGCTGGATTTTCTTGAACCTTTCTTGGCGCACTCCTCCAGAGAAGGGAGGGAAGTGAGGCTGTGTCACCTCCTCCCAGCATCCCTGTGGGACCAGGATTTTAGTTCCACTTTACAGATGCACAGTCGGAGTTCCGTAGTTACTCTGAAGGTGTTCAGTCCCCTCCTTTTCATTATTCTCTTCCTGGACCCCCTGTAAGAGAACAGATGACTACTCCCTAGCCTCGAACGTGTCTAGCTGAGAGCAGGGGGTGTCTGGAGGTGAGGTGGGGAAGAGCTATAGATAGAAATGGGCACCGTTCCCTTGTATGGGGCTCCCTTTCCTTCCAGTGGTAGCTGCCGGTAGGGGATGTCTTGTAGAACCCCTGGATTGGCTGCTGGCCCTGTACCCCAGCCTAGGCAGTATACTCTGCCCCCTTCCCAAGGGGCTTGGCTCCAGGGTGGGGACCTGGCTGTGAGTTAGGGTGGACATGTCTATCTCTCCCTTTGTCTCCCCCAAGTCAATCAGGGGGCACCTTTGGAGGTCCCCAGGCCCAGGACAGTGCAGATTCCTGCCTATATGTGTGTGAAAGTGGGTCATGGTCTGGATTCCAGAGAATGTTTTTCCTGGCAGGCCCCTGCGGGGGTAGGGGGAGGCGGGGGCCCAGGCAGGGGCATGTGCGGCTAAGCAGGCAGAGGCCAGCAGACTGGGTGGTGACAGAGCTGGGGCAGTCTGCCAGCGCCTCCCAGGCATTGCGGGAGGGAGAGGGGCTTTCACTTCGAGGGCTGATCGGGGGCAGGGACCACTCTGTTCTAGGTTTGCAGTGGGCTGTCTGCACTGGGGTTTCGCACTGAGAGGCATCCGGGCTGGGCTGTGGGATCAGCCCAGGTTGGGTTGGGAGCCCGGCTTACACTGGCCTCCTCTTTGCTTCCAGACTTCCCCTGGCCTTCTTCCCAAAGAGCGGTTCTCCTGTTCCTTTGGTCACTATTCCAATCCTGAAGAGGCCTTTAGGTCTCCTTGATAGGAAAAGGACACTGTTAAGGAGGTGATCACCATCCCCTCCACACACACACACAATTACCCTGTGGGCTCTGGTCCACACGGCCAGGGTGAGGGAGGTGGTATCCCAGCCTCTTAACCTTTTATTCTGTCCCTTTCTCCCAAGTGGCCCCAGAAGCACCTCTTGCCTGGGAAATATACTTGAAAAGCACTGCCTCGGGAGAATTTCTTGATAGGTGGCCAACAAGCAGGCGTTTGCTGGGTACCTCGAAAGTCTCCTGTGCCCTTGCCCGGCTTCTGGCCTCTTTCTCTGAGGAATCAGGAAGACATCCCTTGGCTACTGGGAAAGGGGGCAGGGGAAGGCCAGCAGGGTCACCCTAGCAGCCTGGATTCTGGGGCCCTGGAAGCTGGGCTCCTGGCGGGTGCTAATCCCGGGGCCTCGTCCTGGGCTGCCAGGTGCCAGGGGCGAGTCTCTCATCTGCCTGGTTTTTCTCGAGCATCTGTGTTTTTCGGGATGGGTCATCTCTGCTACATCAGTTCCCCTGCCCTCGTGGTCTTTGACTCCTTTCCCCTCCCTTGGTGGCCCTGGATTGATCCCCGCTCTGGGTCCCTTGGCCTTTGCTGGGGTGTTCCTGGTCACTCAGTCTCACTCACAGGTCTTATAGCTGTGGCTGGGCACAGCAGAGCCCCTCCTGCACCCCAGCACTCATACACCTCCTGCCCAGCCCCCTCAGCTGAGGGCCACCCCTGCCGCAGCCAGCACCGACATTCGAGTACTTAGAGGTGCCAAGTGCTGTGCTGAGGGTTTTATAGGTGATTTTTCATTTAAATCTCAACAGTCCCAAGAGAGATGGGTATTAAGGTTTCCATTCTGCAGACACGGAAGTGGCTCAGAGATGTGGGTCCTGACCGAGGTCACCCAGCTAGCCAGGATGGGGCTGTGATGCCCACTATGCAGGTGGGGGATCCACCTCCAAGCAAAGCTCTGTTGCCTGCAAGGGAGGCCAGCTGAAGGGTGGGAGCCGGTGAGGGGAGGGAGGGAAGTGGTGTGGGTGTGCTGGCTAGAGCCTGGGGCACTCACCCACACTCAGGGGCAGGGGTCCCTCAGAAAGAGGAGGCATTGGGGGTTGGCGCCTTGCCCAGGCCCAGGTGTGTCTGGTGTGGGATCTTGGAAGGCCTGGGTGCATGGGGGCTGGGCCTTCCTGTCCCCCTAGGCCTTGTCTAGGCTGAGGCGCTGCCCCTCAGTGTTCAGCAGCAGCGGCTTCTTAGCAACGCCTGTGTGGCTTTGCATAAGCAATGAGGCTTCTGCACTGGCAGGCTGTGGGAGTGGTCTGGGGGAGGTGGAGCCAATCTTCTGGGGGTGTGGCGGCGGGGGGGGGGCTTCTCCCCACTCACTCTGGGGTCTGCCCTTCTCCCCCTGCTGACAGCACCAGTGGGACAGGGGAAGGTGTCATCAGCTGTTGGAGCCTGTGACCTAAGATGTCCTTGGCTCACTTCTGCGGGGAGTGGGGGGGTGTCTGTTCCAGTCCCAGGGATGCAGCGCTCCTTCCTGGGGCCTGAGCCCCCTTCCTAAATCTTGCTTATCTGACGGTGTCCTCCCTGTGCCTCTGCCCCCAGTTCTGGCATAAAGCATGCTTCCACTGCGAGACCTGCAAGATGACCCTCAACATGAAGAACTACAAGGGCTACGAGAAGAAGCCCTACTGCAACGCGTGAGTCCGACTCGGGCAGGGGCTGTTGGGTGGGCACTTAGGGCCTCCCTGGTGTCTCAGATGGTAAAGCGCCTGTCTGCAATGCAGAAGACCTGGATTCCATCCCTGGGTCAGGAAGATCCCCTGGAGAGGGAAATGGCAGCCCACTCCAGTAGTCTTGCTTGGAAAATCCCATGGACAGAGGAGCCTGGCGGGCTACAGTCCGCGGGGTCGCAGAGTCGGACACGACTGAGCGACTCCACTTTCACTTTCAGAGCTTCCTTCTGTTCTAATACCCACAAGGTGGCCGGGGCCCAGCACTTCCACACTCTGTTCCATACGTTTTAACCATGTGAGTCCTCCTCACCACAGCTGGATGATAGTCAGGGCTGTTCATATGCCCAGTTTACAGAGCAGGAAACTGAGGTTTGAGGAAGGGAAGGGGCTTTCCCAAGAGGAATGACTAGTAAGAGGCTGGTTCAGTCCCCGTATAGCAAGCTTATTCTCTCTACCGCACCTTGCTGCAAGAGAGGGATCCACGTGGTCTTTCAAGAAAAAGTCCTGTTTCTGGCCAGTTGGGTTCTCTTCCTCACCTTCCACATTTCTTTCCATGACGGTAGCTGACTTGTCACCTCTCCCTTGCCCTGTCTCTACTAGAGAATGTAGACCCTGGGCCTGGGAATTTCCCTGATTGTCATTTCTTGAGACTGGGGAGCAGCATGAAGGGTGTGGCCTGACCCTAGGCAGAGCTCTTCCCTGCCTGCTGAGAGAGGCAGAGAACTGTGGGGAGGTGGGTCGAGGTGGGGTCTCCCATCCTAGGGAGACACCCTATCCCATACCATGCGGTTTCAGAGAATGCAGTGCCTTTGGGTTGATCACATGCAGGTCCGGCCTCATGTAGGACCTCACAACCTCGATGCTCTGTGGGGGGCTTTGGAAGGTCAAGTCACTTAAGTAGGCAGCAAAGTCAGCATTCAAAAAAATTTCAAATCTGACTTGAGTCCCTTTATAAAAGAACTATTTATATATCTATTTATTTGGCTATGCTGGGTCTTAGTTGTGGCATGCAGAATCTTTAGTTGTGGCGCATGAACTTTTTGGTTGTGGCATGTGGGATCTAGTTCCCTGACCAAGGATTGAACCCCAAGACCCCTGCATTGGGAGCACAGAGTCTTAGCTACTGGACCACCAGGGAAGTCTGAGTCCTTTTTTTCCCACCTTTTTAAATTCTCATCCTGGAGGCTTTCTACAGCTGAAGTTCCCATAGGAGGGAAACTTTGGGATTTGTCTAAAAGGAGTTGGGGTCTTAAACCCCTTTGAATGGCTGTCTCCCGCTTCCGGGAGATAGTGAAGGACAAGGAAGTGGACATGACTTAGCAACTGAACAACAACTCCCCCTTCCTGTCTTCCCCTCCCTGCTCACACTACAGCTTCATTTCCTTGGCTGGAGCCTGCATCAGGCACTTACTGCCTGCCGGCTGCTAGATGCCAACCTGTGCCAGGTGCTGGGAAAACCGATAAAATCTCAAGCCCAAGAAGCGCCATGAACCTCCTCCCTTCTGGGAGGGACTGGGACGCTTGGGAGACTTCCTGGGCTAGAGAGAGGGTCCCAGCTAGGTCCTGGCTCCTCCTTCAGCTGCCCCTTCTTTATTAGCTCTACTAGTCCTCTTTCCCCTGCCGACCCCTCCCATCCTCCCCCCAAGGGAAATGGGACATTCTTCAAATTCTTAAAGGCTCACACAAGCCCTGATTCTCTGCCACTTCCTCCCTCCGTTGGGGAGTGGGGTGGGGTGCAGCAAAGCTAGAGGCTGGGGCAGTTAACCCCTTGATTGCTGGCCTACTTCAGGCTAGTTCCTGGGCACAAAACTCCTTGGTGGGGGGGCAGCTTCTGAGCCTCTGCTCCTCAAGGTAGGAGTCTGGCTGAGCCCAGAACCCAGTGGGCAGCAGGGACTGAGATGTCTTCCTGTCTCTTCCTAAGACTCTGGTAGCCTAGAATTCAGCGAACGCTGGGAGTTGGAGAAAGAGACTTGTCCTTGTTTTCTCTGTGTTCTCAGCCTAGTGCCAAAAAGTCCCAGCTTCCTTTTTTCAACCTCTTCTAGGAGTCAACAGCCAGTAGGGGTAGGGAGCTCCTGTAGG
Source organism: Antilocapra americana (assembly GCA_007570785.1). Classification (NCBI taxonomy): domain Eukaryota; kingdom Metazoa; phylum Chordata; class Mammalia; order Artiodactyla; family Antilocapridae; genus Antilocapra; species Antilocapra americana. Next base: position 15,799,331 of record ML664177.1, on the reverse strand, counting down.
ACTTGGCGGGGGGGGGGGGGGGGGGCTCTGGGGAAGGCAGAAGAGGAAACAACCCTCCCTAATGCTGCTTCCTACCTGCCCAGGATGAGATTCCCCTGCCTCTCCTGGCCTGCAGCCAGAGCAGCAGGTTGACCCCTCTTTATTCCTCCAGCCTTTACAGCTCTTATTCTTCCTTGCCCAGCTGATCTTTGACCCAGCTGAGATGTTACCTGGGAAGGACCTGGGATGAGGGGCCAAAGACTTGGGGAATTTGTGACCCAGCTTTCATGCGAGCTGTGGCCAGCATCTTGCCAGAGGCAGCCACACTCCCTAAGCCAGAGTCTGCTGAGCGGCTGGTCTGTGCCAGTGAGCCAGACGTGGGATTCCAGGATATCTCAGATGCAGGCCCAGCTTGTTTGGGGCACACTTGGGACTTGTCTGGGCCTTGATTATCCCGTGATTCAAAATTCCCACCCAGGGACGCTTGAGCCTAGACCAGTTTTATTGAACAACTGTGCTGTGCCAGGCACTGTGCTGAGCGTTCACTCTCATCCCTTCCTGTTTTCTTCCTGCCTCTGACCCCATCCACCAGTGACATTCAGGTTCCCCAGTCTCGGAATTTCTAGGCTATAGCTGTGCCCCAATTCCCAGCCTGTCCTTGCTGTGTGATGCTCAGGCCTGGCTTTTTAGCACTTTCTGCTCAAGACCCAGAGGGGCAAGTGATCGCTCCTGGCCCGGGCCCTTTGCCAGGGAGTTGAGCCCACCCAGGGAGGGTGTATGTGAGTTGGTGTGCAGGGGCGCCTCTGCGTTCTCTGGTTAGTTCCTGAGCCAGGATCTTGCAGGAGGGTGGGCAAGAGAAAGAACGCTGTCTGTTTCTCCCTGGTGAGTTCTGAAGACTGAGATTTAAGTTCTGAGAAGTGACTGAAAGCAGCAGAAAGGCCTCTTGTATTTTCTCTTTGCACCAGACTGGTCTGGGGTGAGGCTGGGGAGAGAACACAGGCCAGAGCCCACAGCCAGCCTTCTGGGTGGTAGTGGACCCCCAAGGCCGTGCATTCACACACGTGCCTCTGGATGTCCAGACACACTCCGCTGGCTGTGGGGCCAGGGGTAAGCGCCAGGGAATCGGACTGAATAGGTCGTGTTTGTGTTCACACTTCCCAGGCCATTGGCACCCAGCACTACTATGGCAAGGTAGAGGGAAGCATGCCTGCGTTTGTATAATTCTTTCTCTCTAGGTAGGTGGGGTGAGCCTGTTCCATTGGTTAGAGGAATATACATGCCCTCAATTTATGCCCTCAATGATTTGTTTTGTAAACTACTTTTTCTGAAAGTGGAGGAGATCTGGTCACAGTTCCTGGACAAAGGACAGAACCTGGTCCTTTGTCTTATCTCCTGGCAAATAATTGAGGAACCTGGAGGTCAGGGTGGGGCTGGGTGGGGCTGGGTGGGGGTGGGGAGGAATGTTCCTGTTCTTCCTCCTAGGAGCCCATGAATCAGTGGAGGCCGCTGCCTGCCCTGGGGACCAGCTTCTGGGGTGTTAAGTGAGGGGGTGGACAGGGGCTGGGGAAGAAAGGGGGAATGCTCAGTTGTATCTGGGACTATCCTTCATTTGCCTTGAGCTATGAGCTGAGGGGCTGAGGAGGGTGGAGGTGTCCCTGGTTCTAGGGAACTAGAGACTGTGGTCCTGCTCCTTTTCCCAGGCCTCAGGGGTGAGGTGGGGCCTGTGCTGGTGGGGCTTGAAGTATTTCTGGGGTCTAGTTAACTGGGGATGGTGCAGTGGCAAACACATCCAGGACTGGGGCTAGGGCTTTCCCACCAGAGTTCTCTGCCTCTAACTGGGAAAAATAAGATCAGGAGAAGGGAGTAGTAAGGGGTGTGTGTAACCTCTAGGCAGCCCCCACCTCACTCTCACCTTCCAGCTCTTTCCCTCAGATGTCGGGGCCTCAGGAAACCTCAGGGATCACTGTGCTTCCTAGCAGTCCATTTTATAGATGAGGAAACTGAAACCCAGTGTTTCCATGCCTTTCCTGACTGGACATAATCATTTCTCTTGTGTATTGCCACGATTTTGATTTTTCGTTTTATCTACAACCCCTGAGGGCTGGTCAGTTCTTCTTCTTGTCTAGCCTTGATCTTTTTGGGCCTCTGGTCAGACAATGCCTCCTTGTTGTTTCCTATCTCCACCATTTTGGCCCCTTAGGCCTGGGGGACTGGTGAAAAACAGGGTTAGAGGGGAGTCCTCCCTGACCGCCCTGTGGGCAGTGTTCCCAGCAGGGGGATCAGTAGCTCCTTCCAGAGGCAGGATGTCAGGGCTGTGGGTTTTTTTTTTTTTTCCCCTTTTGGCGAAACCAAAGGCTTCTTGTTGCTTTTGTTGCTGTATTTTTGTTCCTCCTTGAACAAAAAGCTCTGGTTTTTGAAGGGATCCTGGGCTGAAAGGGGCAAGGCTGCCTGTCGAAAGCGGGTACTGGGCTTCCAGGATACTGGTCTATTCTTGTTCTGTGTCTGGAACGCAGCTGATAGTGGGACTAGGGACAGGGCTTTGCCCTCCAAGTGATCCCTGTCACCAGTAAGCCCATTGCAGGAGCCCTGCAGTCCCTTCAAGCAAGAAGATGACTCAGAGGTCCTTTGGGAGGAGCCACCACTTCTGCACCCGGCCCCCAGGTTACTGTCTGGACCTGCTTTAGAAATGTCAGAAGGAGTAGGTGGCTTCAGTCTGGGGGTGGCTGAGAGACCCCAGACGGTTCTCTTAGAATAGCCATGCTTGGAAACTGGTTGGCTTTGAAAGAGGAAGTTCTCCACCCACCCAACCAAGCATTTCTCTCCCCAGAACTAGGAGTAGGCTGGTGTTCACCTGGGGGAGGGAAGTCAGTCTGTCCTTAGCTGTCCGGACATGTGTGGAATGGGGGAGAATGCATTGGGCCAGAGCTCTGTCAACACTGAGTCTCAGTTTCTTTATCTGTCAAATGGGCACAGTGATAATGCCTGCCTTTTCTAGCCCAAAGCCTTGTGGCAGGTTTCAGGAGAGAATGTGCAGAGGATACAATGTATCCTGAAGTAACTTTATGTGACTCTTAACTTCTCCCAGAGGCCTGGGTGGCTTCCAGGTGCCTGGTTATCTTGTCTAACTCTGTTCTTGCCCTCCTGAATGCTAGATCCCTTTCCCTGCACCCTCCACCCCTGGGCTTCCCGTCCTAGTGGGCTCTCTCCAGGCCTCTCTTTCCCAGAGCAGCTGATACTGCCATCGAGGGTGGGGAGGGGCATCAGCAGAGGGCCTGCCACTGGGAATGATTAACAAGGGGCCGGGTGCAGGCTGGCCCACAGAAGGGACAAAGAACAGCTGTGCTCTGGACCCAGCTCCAGGCCGGGGTTGGGAGGCCCGGTTCTCCCCACCCTGGCCCCTTGTTCCCTCACTGTGTTGGCCCAGTCCGTTGTTGGCGCTGCGGTACCAGTGGGGTCACTGGCTGGGGTGGGGGACCTCTCTTCTGCCCTAGTGCCTACATTGGGGTACACATATATCCATTCATCTCGACTGGGATCTGAGGGTAGTAATGATGGAGGTTGGGGGAACTTCAATCTGAAGATGGAGAGGGAGGGAAAAGGTAGAATCCCCAGCAATTAATTGTTTCTGGGAAGAGGTCACTTCGGTTGTAGCCCTCTTGGAAGGCAGTAGTGCTGGTGGGGGAGGGGCACAGCCCTGGCCTTCTTGTGTCCTGCCCTGAAAACAAACCCGAGGCTCACGTCTTCCTTGTCTGAACTGTCTACAAGTATCCTGCAGACACAGCCTCCTGGTTTTGCCCTCAAGGGTTCCTCTGCAGTTGAGGATACCCTGGCTGTCTCTGCCTCTTCCCCCACCCCCACAGACTCGCTCTGTCTGCCTGCTCTCAGCCGCTCTGCTGCCTGGAGCTGAGGATGAGGTTGCCATGGGAACCTGAAGCGCAGTGAGCAGGAGACGGGAAAGGCAGAGAGAGTTGTCTCGCCAGGGTTGGGGGGCTGTGGGGAGGGGACAGGGTTGACCCAGCAAGAGGAATATAGCCCATGCTTACGTCTGCCTGCCTTTTTCTGACTTGAGGTTTGGGTTTAGGAGGCAGGGGTAAGAGGTCAGTGGCTCCAGAGCCCCCCTTCATCTTAATCTGATGCCTAAAATCCCCCTCCTCCTTCCAGACTGAGCTGAGTTGACGACATCCAGGCTGGTCCCCTCTTCCCTTCTGATGGGATTAGTGTTCTGGCCCCGGGTGGGGGTGCTGAGATCTTGGGGTCATGATGGCTCCCAAGAGAGAATGAAATACCTGCCAGCCCCATCTATGCAGGCACCTGCTGCATAGTAGGGGGTCTCCTGAGATCCTTCTGGTGGATTGTAGATGTGAGCGTGGACCTGCTGGCCTTGGTGTCTAGGAGACGAACATTGCAGAGGCCTGTCTATACATTCGCCACATGTGTGGAATAACAGTGCGTGCAGGAGCCACAGAATTGCAGAGTGGGGGCACGTTGGGTGCATGTGTCTGGCTGACCTCGGACCACTGCACCCGGCACTCCCATTTTAACCCTGTACCTTCAGGCAAATGGGAAACTGCACGTTGGCAGACTAGCTCTTGTGCATATGTGTTTTCTGAGCCTGCCAGACACCCTTTCCCATCAAATGCTAATTACACTATCTTCTCTGAACTGACCCTTCCAAGTTCTGGGCCAGAGCCACCCTGAAGATCTTCTCCAGCCCCCTGCTTCTGGACCTGACCTCCCTCCTGTGCTCATGAGCCTCCACTTATACACACTCTCCTCACCACCAGCCCTTGATGCTCTCATAATGGCTCTGATTTCATGGGAGGGTCCTCTCCAAAGCCTCCCTCAGGTGACCTCAGGGCAGCCAGTCCTGCTAGAGATCTTACTTAAATCCCTCCTGCTGTTCTCCTGCCGCTTGATCCTCCCTTCCCCTGGAACTCAGGAATTTTGAATGGAGCTTCTCCCCTGTGGGTGGCCCTGGCTTCATGGAGCTGGGCCAAACCCAGGACTGGGTCTACAGCCTTAGCCCCACCTTCATCCATGGAAGACTTCTGCTGCCAGCTGCAGGCACCTGTATTTGCTTTTTTTAGTCTCTTCTCTCACTCTTTCCTCTGTTCAGGAAGCCACGGGCTGGGCTGATCTGGGAGGCAGGACTCAGGTGGACAGTGGAGGCTAAGAGTTGGGGCATTTTACCTGGATCTGCCTGGTAAAATGGGGCACAGGTGAAATCATACCTTGCTGTGATTCTATGTCCAAGATGGTGAAACTAGCTCACAGGGAAAAAAGATTTGCCAGAGTCGTCCTGCAAGGCAGTGGCAGGGCTGGGCTCCTTCTAGCCACTGCTCCTCTCACATTTTATTGAGTTTTTTAGCACCCGAGTCCTGCCCTCGACACGGAGAAGTTGTGTGATGACTGGTAGCTTTGGCTCAGGATTGGGGCGGGCGGCTGGAGAACACACCAGGCTTGGTGAAACACACAGAAGTAGGAGGGCTGCTCGTAACCAGTTTCACAGCACGTCAGCCACCCTGGGTGGCTGGAAGTGGGAGATCCATCTCTTACCTGGGGACAGCCTGTGAGTTGGGCAGCAGCCCATGGTCACAGTTGAGGTGAGGTCACATTCTGAGCCAGGGCTGAGAATGGCCCGCCTTTGGCTCCTGAGAAGCCACCCACCAGTCCCTGAAATCACCGGGGCCTCTGTGGACCCCCAGCCCTTTTGCATACCAACACCTGCACAAGGACCACAGTGACTCACAGCTGCCTCTCTAGCTAGTTTTCTAGGGAACCTGGAGTGGGTGGGGATGGAGGAGACCTGAGTTCTAATCCTGGCCCAGCTTCAACAGCTAGTGTAGGACATTCGTTTATTCAGCAAATATTTACTGGACACCAGATTCTGTTTGGGGAGTTTGTGATAAGTCAGCAAGGAAAAAACACTGAGAACCCTCTCACCTTAGAAAACTAGTGAGAAAAAACAGTCAACTGATGTGATAAACAATCATGAAGTCAGCTAAGTGCCCGGCGCCAGCACGCGACCTTCTTCTCGAGGAAATGAGGGGGTTGGACTGGATGGCCCTGGAGGTCCTGGCAGGCTTGGCTCTGAGGGCTGCCCTGGCTACAGCCACCTCCAAGCTAGGCCTCCTTCTGTGGGGTGGGACCCTGATCTGGCCTGTGTCTGAAGATTGGATGGTTGGGTTCAGGGTACTGGGTCCTGAGATACGGTTTGGGAACAAATCTGGATGCCTCCACTTACTAGCCCTGTGCCTTGGCCACACTGTTTAACCTTTACAAGCTGCTGTCTCCCATCTGTCAAAGGGAGACAATAGGGTGGTTTTAAGAATTTAAGGCATGGACACCCTTAGTACAGGGAACATCAACCGTTGTTACAGTGTTGTTATCTGTCACATGGTGACTTCTTCTCTGGCCTCAAGCTGATCTCTCATCTGCTCTCTGGTTAAGTTGGACCTTGTCTGCCCTTTGAAACACTGGTGCCTTTTTTCTCTCTCACTCCTTTTCCAGAAAGCCTCCCCAGTGAATGCATGTCCCTTTCCCTTTCTGTCTCTGTCTCCCTCCTACCTCTTGTCTATTTCATTGGTCTCCATTTCTGGTCTCAGCTGAAAGCCTTGTCCTGAGCCCGTGAGCATCTTCTCCCCTCCTGAGAGCCTGGCCCCCTTGACTTCCCTGTGCAATAGACAGGGATTATTTGGGTGATCTGAAACTCTTAGAGAATATCTCCATGGCCTCCCATGGAGTTCTTGGTGGCCATCATTCAGACCTGATATCTTCCTAGTTCAGCCCAGGATGAGTGAGAAACACTTGCCTCCCTGCAGCCATGGGTGATGGGCACTGTGGTCCTGATGCTGGGGCAGGGACCACCCAAGGATAAAGGGGTGAAAAGCCCAGAAGTTCTCAGCCTCTCACCTAGAATGAACCCTACTGTGTTGTTTTCTGTCCTGCAGACACTACCCCAAGCAATCCTTCACCATGGTGGCTGACACCCCGGAAAACCTCCGCCTCAAGCAACAGAGTGAGCTGCAGAGTCAGGTGAGGGAGTGGGGCTAGTGCTGGGGCCTGACCTGGTGGGGGGGCGGGGCCACCCCTGGATTTGGCAAGAGCTCCTTCCTTCTGTAGTTACTCAGCAAGGCGCTGAAATCCAAGCACTTGCCTAGTCTCCCTGCCCCCACCCCCAGTTACTTCACATTTCCTGACTTGATCAGTGAAGTGGGCGAGAGTGTACCCACCCACCCCCTACCTAAAGTGGGTTGGAGAGGTGTGGGTTTCAGATTCTTTCTGCATCAGGAATTTTGTGGGAGGCCCCTAAAGCCCACCCCCTCCTGGAAGCTGGTCCCCTCTCCCTCCCGTCCTTTCACAACCACCCTCAAAAGAACATCCTTGGGATGGTGGTCCAGTGGTTAAGACTCAGCCCTTCCACTGCAGGGGACATGTGTTTGATCCCTGGTCAGGGAATGACCAGGGAGAGTGAGGTTACACGTCTATCTTCTAGCCACGTCCCCAACCCTCTTCTACCTGTCCTAGGGAAGGCTGCTAAGGGAGCCTTGTCCCAGGGGCCTGTCCTCCCTGCGTCTCCTTGGCCTGGTTTTCCTGAACCCCTCCTCAGGGGGAGCCCTGCTTGCCACTGCAGTACTCAGTACTCAGACCCAGTACACTGAGATGGGGTTCCTGCACCAGGGAGAGAGAGCTGGGGCTTTAGGGGTCACTGAGGAATAAGCAAAAGGTCCAGAACCTTTCGATCAGAATGACTTACCCTGACTGGGGGTCTGAGAGGGGCTTCCAGGACAATCCTGACCCAGACTGTAGGGTGGGACAGGATGGGGTTTTAGCAAAGACCTCTTGGGGACCAAGTGGGCAGGGTGCCCAGGGCCAGGAAAATGTCTTGGAGGATCCACCTGGGCCTCAAGGGGGATCCCTCCCGATCTCTCCAGGTGAGGCTCCTGCTGCCTGATCTTGATGTGATTTCTCTGGCTCCCTATCTCCCAGTTGGTCACATGAAGGAGAACTAGCCCTGGAATGGCAAAGGCCTTACACGCATTCTCTCATTTAATCCTCCCAGCAACCTGCAAGGAAAGTTCTGTTTTCCCATTGTACAGATGGGGAAATTGAGGCTCAGAGACAGTAAGGGGCTTGCTGAAATCATAGCAGTAGCAGTAATAACTGTATTAGTGGCTAGTATATGGAGTGCTTGGTGTTCTGGGCATGTTAGCGTTTACGCCTCACAATAATTCTGTGCAGTTGGCAGGATCCCTCTCACTTTACGGAAGAGGAAATAGGTGCTAATGACTTTGAATGCCGGTTTGTCTGAGACTTGTATTCTTTCCAGTTTTCCACCCACTCCCTAAGGAGAACTGTCTCTCCTTTGATAACAAACACCATAGTTCCTCCTGTTGGTGAGAACTTCTATAGGTTAGCAAACACTTCAGTTACTTCACCTCATTTATCCTTGACTTGACTCCAGGCGGCAGAGACAGGGAACTAAGGCTCTGAGAGGCACCAGACTTTGCCTGTTGACACGCACTCTCAGTGAGCTTTCAGGATCCAGGCTCTATTTTTTTCATTCCCGAGTACAGTGACCTTGACCTCATGCAGCCCTGTGAAGCCAGGGGTTCAGGCCTCCCGTGTATCCCACTATGATGGGGGAGCAGGTGCATGCGGGCTAAGTCGTGTCTGACTCTTTGCGACCCCATGGACTGTAGCCTGCCAGGCTCCTCTGTCTGTGGGATTTCCTAGGCAAGAATGCCGGAGTGGGTTGCTATTTCCTTCTCCAAGGGATCTTCCTGACCCCTGGGATGGAATCCACGTCTCCTGCATCTCTGAATTGGCAGTCGGATTCTCTACCACTGAGCCACCTGGGGCAGGTAGGGGAAGCCAATTTGGCCCTTAGCACAGCTCATATCTACCAGCCCAGGCTCCACCCCTGCTGTGGTAGGAAAGCCGCAGTCACTGTGGGGGCTAATGTGGGTACCAGAGCCCCGCTGACTGAGGAGGGCTGGGTGGCTCAGCTGGCAGGAAGAAGGCTTGAGATGACACTCGGGCCTGGGCCTGATTTGCACAGAGAATCCCCTGGCCAGGCCCTGACAACCGCCATGGGGACTCCCTGTCCTGTCGCAGGTAGAAGGGGCTTCATGGGGAGAGCAGGTCAGAGCATTGTGGGGTGACCTGTACTCACCCCACAGCATGAGAGGAGTGTGGGAGTGTGTGTACACACTTAGGCAGAAGCAAGGGACACATACACCCCCCACACACACCTACTCTCAGGAGGAGAAATTCAAACCCTGCTAATTCTTTCAGCCTTTGTCAATCCCACAAAAGCTGGGCTGCAGCTCATTTTGCCTGTGGAACTCAATCCCTGAGGGGCGGGGTCTGTAGGAGGAAGCACCCCCTGCCCACCTCCAGACCCACCCTGTCTCCCAGGGGCCTGGCCTACTGCCTGTCCCCGGGGTTCCTGAATCTTGGGAGGGTGGGGAGGTCGTGAGAAGGCCAGTCGCTCTTCATGGATCATCACTGGGGGCCGGGTCTGACCTCATTCAGTCCTTACAACTACCTGATGACGGAGGGACTCTTGTCCCCGTGCTACAATGGGGACACAGGTTAGAGGCCATGCAGAGCCAGCTCCCTGATATAAGTCAGGCTCTTTGCTCTCAGCCTCTCTGCAGCCTGCTATGGCACGCGGTTGTGTGCACTAATACCCAGGATGTACTGGGCATGGGTGGGGGGCGGGGGTGGTGGTGCAGGGGATGAGGGTGGCGTTTAGAAGGCAGAGTCCTCGGCCCCACCCAAGGGGGTTTTGTTTGCCACTTCTGGGCCGGGCCCAGGGAGTTGCATTTGGGCAGCCCTGGCAATTCTGATGAGGGCTTTTGGTCCTGCAGACCTGCTCTGAGCGGCTTAGATCCAGGCTGTGGGTAGCAAGGGAGGTGAGGCTTTGCATTGAGGCCACTGCTCTAATCTCTTGAGGGCTGGGCAGAGGGTGAAGAGGGGTACTGTCCCCTTTGCAAGTCTGGTTCTGTCTCCTGCTTCCCCGGGTTGTGTGGTCTCAGCCTCATCCCTTTGCCTCTCAGTGTTCTTTTCTTTCCTGGTAAAATGCGGACAGAAAGCCCAGTTGCCTAGATGTGGAGGGCTGGGCCTGAGGCTCTGAGGCTTGGAAGGGCCTGGCTGGGGGCGGTGGACCCTGACAGTTTTGGTTCCTGTGGCCACTGTGGGGGCAGGCCGGCGTGGCAGGAAGGGAAGCCGGAGCCTCCCTACCTAACCTGCCCCACCCGCCAGGGAGTCAGCCCTCATCTCCTTCCAGGCCCCTTCCTGGGCCTGCGTTGGTGTCTCTCTCTGGGAAGTTGCCTGTGCTATTTCAGCTTTGTATTCCTATTTCTAGATTGGTTCCCAAAGTGGTACTTTCGGTGTCTGGGACACCTGGAGCCTCCCTTGTGGGGGCGGGTAACCACAGGGCTGACCAGAAATGACCCTCTGGGTGGGCCTGTCCAGGCCTGGCTGAGGCAGAGCCCTGGTGGCGAGGGCCTAGCAGCCTTCCACCCTCCTACCCCCAAAGGGCAGCTCTCCCACCCCCAGCCCCAGGACTAGTAGAGGCAGCAGCTTTGGGGTGGGGCTGAGCTGGGCCTGTCTGTGTGGCCCTCTGAGCTCAGACAAAAGTGAAAGGAAAAGATCTCTTTAATTTTACCCTCATCATCCTTGGTGCTGTGCTTGGGAAATGCCACAGGGCACATGCCACTGGGGACAGGAGATTGTAGCAAAGTCCTCTGCCCTGCCCTGCAGGGTAGGTAGCATACCTGTGTCACTCATACCTGAGCCAGTTGAAGGACAAATCCTGGATCTGCCCTCAGTAGCTCAGTGACCTTGGACCATTTATTTAACCTCTCTGAACCTTACTGCCTTCATCTGTAAAGTACGAATTACCTTTCTCCAAAGGTTATTGTGAGGGTGTTAGTATATATTAGGTATTTAGAACAGTTTCTGGCATACAGTCAGCACTCAGTAAATGTTCACTATTACTATTCTCCTGGAAAGGAGAGGAGCTGGAACTTGGATATGATAAAGCTGAGGAGTATTAGACCTTTTGATGACTGCTTCCAGAACTGACCTTTCTCATTAGCTCTCCTCCCCATCTGTGTGTGTTTACTCTTAAGACATTTTTGTTGTTGTTGTTAGAAGTGGGTGGGTTACATAGTATATGGGTCTAGCATATGGTAGGTACATAATAAGCAGAAATTGTTGGTATCATATTTTTTTCAATATATATGTTTTTAGGTCGTGATCTTTCCTCTTACATTGGGTCAGCAAGGCAGTTGTTTTTCAACTTATGCTGCCTGTTTGGAGATTTTATTTCTGCATTCAATTCATTCGTTATTTACCCAACAAACCTTTGTTTGTACCTACCATTTGCTATGGTAAGTGATGAACAAGCTAGAATCTGGGAGAATAATTAATACATCTATATATGAAAAGTAGAATTTCTTAGGCCCTGGTTGTTCAGGCCTGAGGGGCTTCAGGCATTGCTCCCCTCTCTGCCTTGGGAGTGTCCAGGGTGGGAGGCCCAGGCAGGCAGCATTCAGACAGGACTCCTGAGTTGAACCAACAAGGCAGGTTGAGTGACCTTGGACAGGTCACTCCCCAACTCGGAGCCCCCTGTCACATCCTGGTGAGCCATCCCAGAGGAGGGCAAGCCCTCCAGCTTGGGTGATGAATGAGGTTCCACGTGGGGCCCTCCCCAGACTTCTGGTTCCTTGACTTTTACCTCTGCCACCTACTCCAGCTCCAGATGGCCAGAGAATCTTCCCAGTCTTGATTCTCCATAGTCAGGGGCAGGTGCTTAAATATGGTCAGAAACTCCAGAACCAGGAGGACTTTTATTGATCAGCTGGCTGGCCGCTCTCAGGAGACCCAGAGATGGGGGTCGACTTGCCCAGTAACACACAGCAAAGTATGCTGAGCACAGGCCTCCATCCTTTCTTGCCCCCTGCTCCTTCCAGCCCCGCCCTCTCTGGGCTGCCTGTGCCAGGAGTGAAATGAATTATCCTTCCCCAGCAGGGAGGGAGAGGCAGTTCCTGAGCCTGGGAACCAGCTGATGTCATTGTAGTGTTGCTATGACAATTATTCCCTTGGATTAGGGGCATGACCTTCCAGAGGGCCGGGAAGTAGAGGAAGGAGTCAGGGACTGGCGTTTGTTCAGCACTTGACAAAGCACCTTTACACTTAACCCTTATGCTTGCACATTGAACCCTGCCGTGTGCTTCGTATGTGTTTGTTGCTTTAAAGCCACCTGTATCTTTGATTAGAATGGGTGTGTCATGATCCCCTTTTTACAGATGTGGACACTGAGGCCCGAGAGGTTAAATCAGTTGCCCAAGATCACTCAGCAAGTGAGAGACAGCCTGTGTTCATACCAACTCCCTCGGGCTCTTTGCTCTTGCTTGGTAGTAGGAAGCCCCCTCTCCATTATGGACAGTCCTCTTACAGGTGAAGAAATCAAGGCCAGAAGTCTTGGATCTGGGGCCTCTGCCCCTGGAGCTACACACTTGACTCTCAGTGCTTTACCGTTCTTGATGCCCGCTTCCAGAAGGGTCTCCCCCACCCACCCACCCACCCCCACCACCAAGAGTTGTTGTGCTGGCCCAGGCCTTCTTGGAAGAACTGCTGGGGGGTAGTTCTAGGCCCTTGGGGTGGGTTGGTACCTGGTCCCACTGTGTTAACTTCCAGTCTGAGAGGACCTAGCACATCCAGGCCTTTATTTCAGTCTGGGTCAGATCAAAGGTTCTGGAACCTTTTAGGAACAAGAAACCCTTGCTGGGTGAGTGAGCTGGGGCTCTGGAGACAGACAGGGACCCCAGCCCCTGGGGGATGCTGAGGAACCCACAGGTGCATGTTGTCAGTTGGGTGGGTCAGGGTGCAGCTCAGCCCTGAGGCCAGATGACTCCATGCCTGGGAGCGGCCTGGAAATTCCCAAGGTCCTAGGCCTTGTGTCCTGGGCTGACCTGCCTCCAGGACAGTGCAGCCTGCATGGAAGAAGTCCAGGCAGCTGGTGGGCTTTGGAACAGCTGCTGCTGAGGTGGACAGTAAAGACTCTGAAAGCCGGAGGAATAGGTCCTTGTCTCAGGGCCATTTCCAGCCTCCATTCTGCTCTTCAAAACCCCCAGGGGAGGACAGTTTTCATATTTCAGTTCCTTTAGTGCTTGGGAAGTCCTTTCTGAATGCCTGACTCAAGTCCCTCTAGTACCCAGGTTTCCATGGCATACTCAGAAGAGAGGGGCATTGGAGGGGGTGGTAGGGGTCTTTCTTGGTGCTTGGAAGCCAGAAGTGCTGTGTGTCCCCCACCCATTTCATCCCCTCCTGTGGTGCTGACCTCAAAAGCCAGCCTGGCAGGCTCCGGGCAGCCTCCAGTGCCTGTCAAAGGCTCATTGATTGAGTCTTCCAAGTGGCTCTCTTACCGCCCTCCTTTCTGGGCACTAACTTTGTCCCTTGGCACAGCCCTCACTCAGAAACTCCCCTAGGCTCTCAGCGGGTAGGACCACATCCTGGCCAGGGTGAGGGCTGGGGCAGTCCTGGGAGCTCTGGAAAGAACCTTCTTCCTCTTGCCGTCAGGATGGGCCACGGTGAAGGTTCAGGAGTCCGGCAGATGGAAGTTTCATCCTGTTGGCTCTGAACTTGTGCTGCTAAGCTGTGTGAGCTTGGGCAGGTGACTTTCCCTCTCTGTGGCTCAAGTTTCCTTGTCTGTAAAATGGAGCTAACGATGGTCTATAGCAAGCCTTAAATGACAGTTCATGTAAAGCTCTTGGTACTCAGGATACATATGAATACATATATTAATATTGGTCTGATACTTTTTGGCCAAGGTTTCTGCCTTGAGTTGGGAGGTAGGAGTGGATGTCACTGCGGGGGGGTTTCTGGTCAGGGTCTCTCCTGACTGGTTGCTGCAGGCTGGAGCCCTCTCTGCTCCCCCTGCCTCGCCTTTAATCCCTCTCCACTGCCTTGGTCCTCCAGGTACGCTACAAGGAGGAGTTTGAGAAGAACAAGGGCAAAGGCTTCAGCGTGGTGGCAGACACGCCTGAGCTCCAGAGAATCAAGAAGACCCAGGACCAGATCAGTAACGTAAGGTCCCCTGCTTCCCGGGTACTACCCTGACCCTGCCGCTCCCTTCTCGTCTGCTCCCCACCTGCCTGGCAGTCGGGCATGAGGCCAGTTCTGTGCCGCCCCTGCTTTCCTCAGCAGGCCTGGCTGGTGCCTGCTTGAGCTGAGGGAAGGGAAGGGTTTGGGGTCCCAAGATGCCTTTCCTCTGTGCACCCCCAGATTGCTCCTTTGATACCCTCTGCCCACATAATATTTCCATCTTGAAAGAACTGGACTTTTTTGGGGGGTGCACAGGGAGGGCCTTTGTACTAAATCACCCCCCTCATCTTCCACTGTTTCTGAAATACCCGCCCTCCCTGCTGGCAATGGTGAGGGCCAGGGTCAGGACTGGCTGTTTTGTCTGAGCACAAAGGTCAAAACTGGGTGGCAGGGGTGGGGCGGGGCCGGCCTCCCTCTCAACTGCCTCTGGGTGCTGACACTGCAGTCATTTCCGCCCTCCTTCAGCCTCCTCCCCCACCACGGCTTGCTCTTCCTTCCTGTGTAAAAACCCCAGCTGGGTTTTGCTTGCTAGCTCTGCACCCCTCGGCCTGGCCCTCCCAGATCCAGGGTGGTCACCAGTGTCTAGCCATGGCAGGGCTGGGTGTGCAGAGTGGGCAGCGGATCAACACCCCTTATGGCACCTGTGGCTGGGGACAGGCCTCAGTTTCCTGCTTGGCAGAGGAAACAGTTTCCTGTGTGGCTCTGGGCTTGTGGGGAGGCTGCTTAGGGGGCTTTGGGCAATGTGGGGGCACCGCTGAGTGAGCCACAAGCGCAGACATGGGCTGCAGGCCTGTGTTGCACAGAGTCCTATAAAGGACTGGGCAAGCAGGTGTCTTCAGGTCTGGTTCAGGAGGGGTTGGCAGGTTGCCTGGTGTCACTCTGGGCTGAGGGACTGGGGACAGAGGCTGCAGGGGGCCTGAGTTTTGGGTGGTCTATCCGGCATCCAGCCCTCAGCCCCCCTGGTTCAGGCACTCTTGGAAGTGAGCTGGACTATTGTTAGGGTCGACTCGCTGTGGCTCAGGTGGATGTCAGAAGCCAGGGCCCAAGCCATCAGAAGTGCCCATGCCTGAGACCTTGGCTCTTAAACTTTGATCAGCAGCCTGCAGTATGAAATACATTTCATGTCGTGGCCCACTGAACAGGCTTGCTGATTTATTTAAGAGAAACAGAACCAAAACTTTCAGGAAAGAGTGCTCTACCACTGAAAGGGCATTCGGATATTTTCTGTTCTATTTTAGTTTATTAAAGATGCTGGATTTCACAATTAGATTGTTGACCCGCAGCTTGAAATTCGTGGCTTGAGAAAATGAAGTGCTTCTCTAGGGCTAAGATGCCTCTGACAGCTGTCATCCCCCTTTCCCCTCAAACAAACCTGTCTCACTCAATTGCTTCTTTATAAGCCGAGAGCTTCCCTGCAGGTGGTGCCCAGAAGGTGGAAAGGAGGTGTGGGTCTCAGCTGTCCTCATAGAAAACGGGGGAGGGAGGGGAAGCCTTGGGTAACGGGGAAGGAAGATACAGAGAACTGGACTGTTGAGTCTTTAGCCTCTGGCTTTTCATTGTGAAGACTGTTAACTTGGACACCTGCTCCCTTCCTACAACCCCACCCCCTCAGCACATTCACTCATTGTTTCCAGCCTGTGGCTTTTAGAAGGGGGAGGCAAGCCCAGTCATCCTTGCCTGCTTTTCTGGAAGGCTTCCAGAATACTCCACACCCAGCCTATCGCACCTGTACTCCCCAACCTCTCCCCCGCAACTAGTTAGTGGAGGTGTTAATGTCTGAGGAGCCCTGGTAACAACTCACTCTGGCCAAAACACCCACACCTGGGCAGATAGCATCTTATCAGTAGCCGCAGGGCTGCGATGAGCCGGATTGTCCTCTGTCTGAGGTGGGGAGGTGACTGAAGCCTGACCTGGTTCTGCTTTTGCAGCTTTAGCTGGGACTTGTGACACATGACCACAAAGCTGGAAGACTCTTGGGTATAGCACATGCAGTTAGTCTGTCAGCTGTGCGCTTCCAAACAGCTGTACTTCAATCACTTGAAAAGGCTGATTGAAGATATAGGCTAAAAAAACAGAAAATGCAGCCTCAGAGGCCTCCTCCTGGGACTGCCTGGGAGCAGAGCCCAGAAACTAGCATTAATTTTATTTCATTTTTAGGAACTAGCTTTTTTTTTTTTTTTTAATGTTTATTTATTTGCCTATGCTTGGTTTTAGTTGTGGCATTTGGGATCTAGTTCCCCGACTAGGAATCGAACCTGAGTCCCCTGCATTGGGAATATGGTGTTTTCACCACGGGAACACCAAGGAAGTCTCAGGAACTAGCATTTTATTTTTTAAATTAGTCTAGTTGTTGTTTTTTACCTTTTCTTCCATTTTTATTGAGCTATAATTGACATACTGCACTGTATGTGTTTAAGGTGTCCAACATAATGATTTGATTTACCTCCATCATGAAATGATTATCACAATAAGTTGAGTGAATAGCCATCGTCTCATATAGATACAAAATTAAAAGTGATAGAAAATAAAATTTCTTTTTCAAGAACCAGCATTTTTAACACCTTCCCTGAGTTCCCTGCAGTTTGAGAATCATCACCAAGAGAGTCTGAAAAGAGCTTCATCAAAGGTGCCAGTTATGGCTACATCCCAGAACCCCCAGAGAACTTTAAACCACGTTATTAAATTGTCCTTCCTCCAGAGGAGTTTTGGGAAAGATGATGAATAGAGCCACACCTTCTGTTTGGTATCCAAAATAGTGTTCCTGTATGAGCTTGTCACTCACTTCCCAGGTTATCATCAGATGCCTCCTCATTTGTGAGGAAAATGTCAAGCACTTAGTCTGAGATAAATATTGTCCGCTGCTATTAATTTAAAAAGGTAGACCTTGCTTTCTACATTGTGGTGAAAGAAGGGACATGGACTAAAGTTTGGCTGAAAAGTTGGGCCTTTGTCTAGTACTAAAAATGCGTGGAAACTTGGGGAGGCAAGGTGCTAGTAAGTTAGACCTTTGTGTTGTGTAATTGACTTTTTTTGAGTTGAAGTATAGTTGGTTTACTATATTGTGTTCATTATTGCTATATAGCAAAGTGATTCAGTTATACTGGGTTGACCAAAAAGTTCATTCGGGCATTTCCATGGGCTGTTATGGACAGACTCAGACGAACTTTTTGGCTAGCCGAGTATTAATCTGGCCTTTGCTCACCAGCTCCGATGGCTGTAATGGATGGGGTTCTCTTGTTTGTTGGCTGTGCTGGGTCTCAGTGGCTGCTCATGGGCTTTCTCGAGCTGCAGTGCCCTGCTCTCTAGTTGCTGTGCTTGGGCTTCTCATTGCGGTGGCCTCTCCTGTTGCAGAGTAGCTAGCACAGGCTTAACTGCCCCACAGCACTTGGGAATCTTTCCAGACCAGAGATCAAACCTGTGGATCTTGTATTGGCAGGCGAGTTCTTAACCACTGGGCCATCAGGGAAGTCCTAGATGGAAGTTTTTAATTGCTGAGTCCCTTTTCCCGGGAGCCCCTGCCTTCAAGTAGGCAAGTTTTTCATTTACCTACATATTTCCTCATATATAGATTTCCTGTATACAGTTTTGGGTCTTTCTAACTTTTCCTTTTTCTGTAAAGTATAACACATAAATACCTGTGTGTGTGTTCACCATGCAAGGCAGGAAGCAGAGCATGACAGCCCCCTGTCAAAATAGTGCTTTCACAGTGTTCAGAAAAAAAGAGATGACTCTCATGTAGTGTGAGCACCTATCATATAATTAACTTAATTATGAGGAACCAGCTGGGAGCATCTGACAGGTAGAGGTGAGGCCTAGTCTGTGAAAGAAAGCACTGGATATAATTAGATATAGAACTGGTTAGTGTTCTGCCATTAGCTGCAGAACTAGTTAATGTCCCATGGGACTGGAAAAACCATAAGCTTTGGAGATACCCTTGCTACAGGCAGAAATCTTTTGCATTTCTTATAATCAGAAATAATTAGCAGCTCATATTTCTTAAATTAGCTTCAGTCCTTATGCATGCATGCATGCATACATACATACATGCTAAGTCACTTTAGTCGTGTCTGACTCTTTGAGACCCTATGGACTGTAGCCCACCGGGCTCCTCTGTCCATGGGATTCTGTAGGCAAGAATACTGGAGTGGGCTGCCATGCCCTCCTCCAGGGGATCTTCCGACCTCGGGATCGAATCCGGGTCTCTTATGACTCCTGCGTTGGTAGGTGGGTTCTTTGCCACCAGCACCACCTGGGAAACCCTTTGGTCCTTATAGTTTGGGCTCAATCAGTAGTAAATAGTAAAGTCAAAGAAAATTCTAGCCCCAGAGTCAAATGGCTGGAGACAGGCTTTTTGGACAACGCTGTATGCCTTTTTTTAAAGTATGTAATATTTTTTCTTTTTTTAAAACAAGTATAGTTGGTTTACAATGTTGTGTTAGTTTCAGGTGTACAGAAAAGTGATTCAGTTAACTTTTTCCAGATTCTTTTCCCTTATAGTTTATTATAAGATATTGAGTATAGTTCCCTGTGCTGTAACAGTAGGTCTTTGTGATTATCTATTTTATATTTAGTAGTGTATATATGTATCCCAAACTCCTCTAATTTATCCCCCCTCCATAACTATGCATTTCTGAATACTATAGTTTTGTTTTCCCCAATTTTGAACATACAGTATCTATTCTTTTATGTCATATCTTTGGGGCAACACTGGGTTTAAAGCATCATGAAGCTGTAGTTTATTCTTTTCTGTTGTTGTGTTGTATTCCACTTAAACTGCTTATCCCACATTTTGTTGATTCTGAGGTTGGTGGCATTTGGATTGCTTCTATGGCTATGTACAGCTTCATATGTATTTCCTAATGTTAATGTGGAGGGCAGTTGTTGGATCTTGGAGGCTATGTTCCCTCAGCCTTACCAGATAACGCTGTGAAATACTATTCAAGCAGTGGTATTGATTTACCCTCTCACCAGCACTGATAAGAGTTTCCTCTGCTCTGCATCCTTAGACTTGTTCATTTTAGCTATTCTGATTGTACGTAGTAGTATCTCATGGTTTTAACTTGCATTTCTCTGATTAGTAATGAAGTCGAGCACAGATTTACATTTGTTTTAAAAACAAAATAGTGTTAGTCTCTCATAGGGAGCACAGCATTACTTGGTTGTTGAGAACTAAGGAGCTGATGGTAGGACTCATTATGCACCTCTTACCTACCTCCTGAGCCTTGGTTACTCTGTCTGAAAAATGGAGATGATCGTAATACATTGTTCCTGGGCTGGCTGAGAAAAGGAAATGAGTAATGCATATAAGGGCACCACAGAGGCCCGCAACAAATGGAAACGTTGTTAGAAAAACCAGACCTTGGCTGGTGAGTTGATTATTCCATCCAGAGCCTGATATTCCCTTCTTGGCTGTGATGTGGAATCATGTGGGAGCAAGTGTGGAGTCAAACCTTGGTTTTCCACCACAATCAGGAAGGAGAACATGGGTTCAGAAAACAGACCATCAGCTGGCAGAGAAAATGCGTTTTCCATAGCTTTGGAATGGACCCTCAATGAGTCATCCTGGAGTCCTGGCTGGCAGGGCCCTGGGTGAGTGGGGAGCGTCCTCCGGGGCCTGGACCCCTCCACCTCCATGCACTTGGATCTCCGGGCATCCTTCCATGGGGTCCCAGGACAGTTTTTGGCTGGGCCTCTGCTGACATTTCTGAGCTTATGGTGACCCCTTTTCAGGGCACTTAGATGATTGGAACTTAGCTGAGCCTGGGACTGAGATCAACCAGGGCCTTGGCCTCTGATAAGTGTTTATTTCCCTTTTGGATGTGCTCACACCCGTTAAGGTGCCTCTTTGCTTCTCAAGCTATTAGGTCGATAATCAAAGTAATAATAGTTTCCTAGTTTCCTGCGCAGGGGAGGGAGAGGAAGTTGAGAGGACTGAAATTTTATCAGGTGGACCCAGGGGCGGAAGGGAGCTGCAGCCTCCCTTTTCTCAGTCCATTTCCGTTCTGCGCTGCTGCTCCTGACTTCAGTGCCTGGCGCCCCTTCTCTCAAAGTTAGGGTGACCTTGTGATTATCATCCCTTTTGAAAGCGAAAGGGAGTGCTATTCATATTTATTCTAGAAGACATGAACTGGGACCGGGGCAGACTTGGGCATGTGGTCACCCTGTCCCGGGAAAGGACCCGTCCAGTTGTGGCTTTGTCCTTGTCTCCCCAGCCCTGACTAATGAAAGTCACTTCACTAATGTAAAATGGAAATTAAAGTGTACTTATGGGACTTTTTTTTAAGGGTGATTATTGTCAAGGACAAGGGAGATTATATGCAGAGAACTCAATGTGAAGAGCTGAGTCAAGGTTATTACAGTGAGCAGGTGGTTCCTGTGTTGGTGGTGGGAAGAGTTCAGGCTGCCACTGCTCTGTCCACCTAGAGCAGCTGGCCCTGTATAGAGTGGCTTTTTAAGGAGCAAGATGGATCCCATCAGCCACTTGCGGAAACAAATACACGTCCAGACTTGCTTTCAGTTCTAGGATTTGGCTAGGTTCCTAGAGGTAGTTGGAAGCCTTAGGATCACATGGGGGCAGATGGTGCCATGGCCTCTTTTTAAGATGAGGAAATTCAGGCCCAGAGGGGATAGGACTCTTCCAAGTTCACATGAGCAAGTGAATGGCTCGTGACTCTAGGGGTGAGGTGTGGGAGGGATGTGCAGTCCTTGGTAAAGGACTCAGTCTACAACATGACGGGGGATAGGACCCAGACGTGCTTCTTCCTCCAAGAGTCACCCCTTCACTAATATAGACAGAGCTGCATCCCAAGAAGTAGACTGGCAACCAGGGTAGTGGGGGCCTGCCCCTCAGCCCACATCCTGGCTCCCTTGGGGCCTGGGCCAGGCCTCTGTCCGCCTCCACATGGTCAGGCCTCTTTTCATTAACAGAAAGTAAACACGGGAAGCTAACGTTTCCTACCCCCAGGACAGATGTCAGAAGGGCAGTTGCCTTGAGAGCCTAGAGGCCTCTCCTTGCCCCCACTCCACCCCCACTCTGCCAGAGGAGGGGGCTCACCGAGTGGGCTCAAGAGAGACTCCCATCTTTTGCCCTTGTCCTAGGGATCTGAGAGCAGCACACTGGCCCTTGACCTTCACCCCTGTGTGCTCTACTTCGTGGGAATTTGGGGATCTGATGGGTTTTCAGTCTGACCAGGGCCGGCGGTCCCCCCTTCAGGAACTGGCTCAGTTCATTTTGCTTTTTGGGTGTGGGTCCCTGCTTGGGCATGAAGGAAAGGGGCGAGAGGAGGAGGGGGGCTTATCCTGACCCAAACCCCTAAGTGAGGCACTCCCTGCCTCACCAGCGGCCCATCCTAGGCTGTGCTGCCGCCCCACCTGTTCTCCCAGCTCAGCTGCAGTACGTCACCATCGTTCATCAGCAGAAGAGCAGCAGGGAGATGCGGGTGGGCCCAGTCGCCCGCTCCTGCAGACCTGTAGCCCAGCTACTCCTGGCTGAGTGTTAGCTCTTGCTCTCCTTACAAAGCGGATGCGAGAAAGACCACGGGAGCACCTGGGCTTGGACAGCTGGATCAGGCAGGGGCTTCCAGAGCACAGAACTGCTGGTTCCTTCTGCTCCTGGAGGCAGGGCAGGCTTTGCCCCCTCCTTACCTTGTCCCCCTCACCTCACCCCCGTTTCCACTGGGAGCAGCACAGGGCAGGATCCTAGTGAACAGGAAGTGAGAACCAGCCTCCAGGCCAGTGGTGGACTGAGGCCTGGAGAAAATTCAGGCCTGGGTCTGCTCAGGACCAGACCAGTTTTCTGTGTCCCCCTCTTCCTGAGTTTCCTCTGTGGGGGGTGGTGCTCTTCTGTCACTGTCTCACTTCCCCCACCAGCCCCAGCCCAGCGCTCCTGGAGACTAACCTTGGACCTTCCACCTCTCCTCGGTTGCTTGCTTCCTTCCCTCTACAGTTTCCTCTCTGAAAAGGCAGTAGGTCCTCAAAGTGGGGTGTGGGCATGTTGCCACTGCGAATGCAGGCAGAAAATCCTAATACTCCTGACTCTGGTTCTTTTTCATCCTTTGTTTTATTCATATTTGTACATTTTACACACAAATGTGTGTAGACATTCCATGTGTGTAAAGTGGTACTTATGTGTAATTTATACAATAGGTACAATTTGGGAGGATTGTACTGAAACAGATATTACCAATAGGAATATTTGGGCAAATAGGGGACCTTCAAGACTCAGACTCACCTCGGGGAGCTTTTAGAAGTACACATGTCTGTGCGTGCTAAGTCGCTTCAGTCATGTGTGACTCTTTGTGCTATAGACCGTATGTATACCTGCCCTATGGACTGTAGGCCCGCCAGGCTCCTCTGTCCATGGGATTTCTCCAGGAAAGAATACTGGAGTGGGTTGCCATGCCATCCTCCAGGAGATCTTCCCAACCCAGGGATCGAACCCATGCCTCCTGCGTTAGCAGGTGGGTTCTTTACCACTAACGCCACCTGAGAAGCCCCTTAGAAGTGCATATTCCCTCCCCAAAAAAAGAAAGAAAGAATAAAGATGCATATTCCAAAACCCCAGCCCTGATTTTGTAGATTCTATGGAAGGTCCTGGAACCTACGTTCAGCAGATAGTCTGAAGAGCAGACTCAGACTTTAAGAACACAATTCTGGGTCCTGGTGGTCCTTGGTGAAGACCTGGGGTGTGTGGCTTCTTCAGGTCTCTTTTTGCCCATTTTTTAACCCGAGGAGAGAAGGAACTCATCTTCCAGATACTGACATACCCTTGGAGAGGGCCGAGCATTTCTTGTCCTGTAAGCTGGGGTCCTCAGCAGAGCTTTATGAGGTCATGCCCACAAGAGGCAGAATCGTTTGCTTAACCAAGAGCCCAGGCTGTGAAATCTCCTTGAGCATGGGTTACTCATTGCTTGTCAGTGCTTTAGTCTCCTTCTTGTCTGTTATATGGGGACTATACTGTACCCCTGTACAGGTGCTGGCATGGTAAAGTGAGCCTGTGATGCAGAACACCTGGTACAGTGCCTGGCACCTAGCAGATGCTCTGTAAACCAGAGTCACTGCTATGGGCCAGGGTGGAAGTGGGGCAGCTCCAGCCCTGCCACAGGGACATAAAACTGACTGCTTACATTTGTCTGGTGCTTTCACTTACATTCATCCCCTTCTGAGGGGAATGGCAACCCACTCCAGTATTCTTGCTGGGAAAATCCCATGGGCAGAGGAGCCTGGCAGGCTCCAGTCCGTGGGGTTGCAAAGAGTCAGACACAATTGAGGCACTAACACTTCAACTTACGTGGTCCTTTTACATCCTCATCTCATCGCATCCTCCAGCACCCCCGAGGGAAACCCTGACGCTCACCTCTATAAGGTGGAAACAAGGTTTGGCGAGGTTAAGTACTTGTTTTGAGGGCACGTTGCGGTACACCCCTGATGAGAACCTGGCTCTCTTGGCCTGGAGTCCTGCAGGAGTCTCTCCCATCCCAGGATCTTGAGTGGCAACAGAAAAGGGGAGCTTTGGTTGGTTTGCTGTGGGTCCTTCACCCAGTGCTTTTTGTCCCTGCAGATAAAATACCACGAGGAGTTTGAGAAGAGTCGCATGGGCCCCAGTGGGGGTGAGGGTCTGGAGCCCGAGCGCCGAGATCCCCAGGAGAGCAGCTACCGGCGGCCCCAGGAGCAGCAGCAGCCTCACCACATCCCCGCCAGCGCCCCAGGTGAGCAGGAGGGCTGTGGGGACCGAGGACCTGAGGCGAGGTGAGGGGGAAGCCTCGAGTAAACACACACACACACACACACACACACACACACACACACGCCAGGTCCCATCCCTACCCAGGGCATGAACGCCAGAGTCAGGGCGGTGCTCTGTACACCAGCCACCCTCTGTGGTGGGGAGGATGCAGCTGGGACATGACAGCAGCCTGAGTGCCCACAGACAGAAGCCCTGGAGAAGTGGGGGTTGAGCAAGCTTGTGGGGTTGGAAATACATCACATGGTCTCATGGAGGAAGGGAGGGGGAACTCTGGGAGGGTCTGGGTTTGGCAGGACAGGTCCTGAGCCCGTCTTCTGCTGGTTCCAGTGTACCAGCAGCCCCAGCAGCAGCCGGCAGCCCAGTCCTACGGTGGCTACAAGGAGCCTGCAGCCCCAGTGTCCATACAGCGCAGCGCCCCAGGCGGGGGCGGGGTGAGTGGCCCTGGCCCAGGGAGGTTTGGGAGGCGGGCTGAGCCTAGGGAAGGCTGCCTGGACGTCCCTTTAGAAAAGACCTCCCTTCTTGGACACCCTTTTTTTGTTCTGTTTTGTTGGCCAACCTTTAGAAAAGAAAGTTCAGGCGGGACAGTTCTCAGAGAAATAAAGTAGCCTGAGATAAGAGACCTGCTGGGGCCTCAGGCTCCAGATGCACAAGTGAGGGAAGTGCTGTCTGGAGTGTCCGGTGGGTCTGAGAGGTCATCTGAAGGCTAAGGTTGCAGACAGACCAGCCTGAGCCTGTTCTGGACAGAAGGGATTTGGTCTAAGTAAAAGTTCACCTGCCTGCCCTCTCTTACATTCCAGTCAGGGAGACAAACGTGAATAGATAATAAGTAGGTATGTGTCGAAAGGTCAGAGATAAGCCCCGAAGAAAAAGACAGCAGGGTGAGAAGGGGAGGGGGCAGCAAAGGGCTGAGTGGTGAGAACAGCAAGGGTGAAGGCCCTGAGGCAGGAGTATTCTAGGAGAGTTCAAAGATCAGCGGGAAATCCAAGGTGACTGGAGAAGGATTGGAGGCCTGATCTTACAGGGACTTGTAGGCCTCGGGCTTCCTTGGTGGCTCAGACTTGTGTTTTAAAAGCTGACTTCAGCAGCTGTGTGGAGAAGCAGCAATAAAAAGTTGAGGGTGGATGCAGGGAGATGAGTTGGGTGGTTGTTACAGGATGCAGGCGTAGATGGTGGTGACTTAGCCCAAGAGATTAAAGGCACAGTTGGTGATAAGGACCAAGGTCACTTCAGTCATTCCATGAGGGTTGTGACCTCTTTTTTTTTTTGGTGGTTTCTAAAATTTATTTTTCTGGTTCTAAAAGTAGTATGTGAAGAGCACTGGATTGGGAGAGGTTTTGAATCAATCCTGCAGGGATTAGACAGATTACTTTCTCAGAACCTGCATTTCCTCATCTAGAAAGCAGGATAAGAAGCCTGGAGGGTTGTGATCTCTTATTCCATAGTCTTCAGGACTGATGAAGCTGGTTTCTGCTGCAGGGGGTGGGCAGGGGGGTGGTGAGATTTGAAGTTTTGTGCTAAATAGGATAGGGGGCCTCTGAAGGGTTTAAAGCCAGGAAGTAACTTCATCAGCTTTGCATTTTGGAATGTTCCCCCTGAGATCACAATAGATGAACAGTAGGAGGAGGAAGACCAGGGGAATGGAAACAGAAGGTCTGAACAGGGTCTTGGGGGTGGGGTGGGGTGGTGGGGCAGATTCTGGAGGTTTCTAATGGATTCATCCAGCCTTGGACCCACACGGATCCCAGGACCTGGCCTGGGGGGGCCCTGAGAGCTAAGCTGACTCCCAGAGACAAGTCAGTGTCAAGGGCAGTGATGGTCAGAGGACATTAGAATCTTGCTTGCTTCCAAGCTCACAATTGGATTTCATGTATTTTTATTGGACATTTCCTACAGCTGGGGTTTAAACACAAGACTTTGGCTGAGGCTGGAAGATGGGACCTGATAGGTACTTCCTGTATCACCTGGAGTTTTTTCTCCCAGGAGTTGGTCTTTATCCTGAACTTAAGAACCAGATTCATCAACAGCTTCAAAAAAAAAAAGAAAAAAGAAAGACTGCTGTTTATAATAATACAGATAATAGCACACAGGGCAAGTCATATTTTTAAACTCAACCCAGCGTGGTGTCCACAGGTACTGTATTCCTGTTCCGAGAGACAGGCTGGAGGTATTGTAACCTCCATCCGTTTGTGTCTGGCCCTTAGGAGGTGCCAGATACAGTGTTAATAAGGTGAGCGCTCTCAGGAAGTGTGACACAGATGTGAGAAAACTTGAGGCAGAGCCTAGCCCATCCATGTCTCCCAGCTCCTGGTCTCCTCTGCTCTGGGGTCCCTCACTGATCGCGCCCCCACCCCTACAGAAGCGGTACCGTGCTGTGTACGACTACAGTGCTGCCGACGAGGACGAGGTCTCCTTCCAAGATGGGGACACCATCGTCAACGTGCAGCAGATAGACGACGGCTGGATGTACGGGACCGTGGAGCGCACCGGTGACACGGGGATGCTGCCAGCTAACTACGTGGAGGCCATCTGAGCCCACCGGGCACCGCCTGCCCCATCCGTCTTCAGTGCATTCCACAGCATCGCGTCTGTCCAGGGCGTGACCTGTCCACCCATTGGTGTCTCTGTTTTTTAACATCTGCAACAGCTTGTTTATCCTCCCCCTCTTCCAGCTTCTTTTGCCAACCGAAGCCTTGTTCTGCCACTTTCGCGGCTCCCCTTCTGGCAGGTTTTCCCCTTGACCAACTTCTTGGTTTTCTCTCTGGATGGAACACGCGTGAACTGCTCTGTGGGAGGCCAAGGCCTGTGGGGATGGTCTGGGTGGGTGACCTGTTGGCTCCCAGGCCTCTGCCTTCTCTTTTCTGCCCCCTCAGCCCCTCCTACCCACCTCCTCATACATCCAAACATTCCAGGGCTGGGGTGAGCCCCAGACCCCCAGGATTCCCAGAGGAGGCGCTCCACACATTCCCAGGAGCGGGACCCTGCTTCCCTTGCCCTGGGGTGGGGATGGGGGTGTGAAGGGCACTCTGTTGTGCCAGTGAGATGGGCTCTGCCTCTGCTTCTCAGAGATGGGGCTGCCGGCCCTCCAAGAGGTCCCCTCACCGCCCTCTTCCCGCTCACGGTTGACAGGCGGATAAGGTTCCTGCTTTGGTATTCATCCTTCCCTACATGGTTCCTTTCCACACTGTGATTTTGCTCTCCTGCTCAGCTGGGCCTGGTGTGGGCGAGGAGCTGGAAGCTCGGCTTGGGGCCAGGTCTCACCTTTCTGCTTTAGGGACAGCTGCAGGAAAGAGGGGAATGGGGTGTTCTCTTCTCAGCCCTTTTTTCTCCCTCCCACTGAGTCTCCGGAGTCCCTGGCTTGCCTCCTCCTGAAAGATGGGGCAAGGAAGCCTCAGGCCTCTCGGCCAAGACTTGCTTAGACTGGCCGCTCCTCCTGGGAAGGCAGCTTGGGGTCTTCCATGGCCTCCCCCCATCCCACAGCACGTGATCTGACCCCAGGGGGACTGGACTGTTTGAAGCCACAGCCCGCCCGGTATCTCCACGACTTCCTTGAGGGGGAAGGAGTGGGTGTCTGCAGGTGTCTGGGACAGGCGAGTGTGAGTGTGAGCGTGAGAGAAGCAGGCAGGGTACAGCAGGGTGCACAGAGGGGAGGTCCTTTAGGGAGAGAAGTTCCTTATGTTTTCTTTGGAATGAGAATCCCTCCTTTCCTTCTATCCCTGAATGGAGGAAGCCTACCACCCCCCTTTCCAAAGTGCAGAAGTGAGGAGGGTGTGTGTACTTGGTAGGGGCTGATGTTGGGGCTTGTGGTTTGCTGGAGGAGGTGGGAGAGGAAAGACTTCATGACTCCAGGCAGATACTTTTCCCCCATCTCTGTGTCCTGGGCTATAGAATAGGGAGCCAGGGGACCCTGTGCCACCTACACTGTGTTCTCCCCTCTTCCTGCCCACCCCCACCCACCTTCCTCTGCCCCCAGCTCACTCATTTACCTAAAGCCTCCTTGAAGTAAAGGGGGAGGGTCCCAGGGCTGCAAAACTGGAAGTGCAGACCCAGGTTGAGGAAGGGAAAGATGGTGCTATCTCCAAGTCCCTTCTCTCCCTCGTGGGTGGCTGTGACTACCCTTGCCTGATTTTATTCATCTCTGGGCTTTTCTGTCACCCTTCTGGGTCTCCCCCTCCCATCTTTACCCCAAGTCCACTGACGAAGGCCCTGTGGTTGATTATCTTTGCATCCTTGTGCCCTGCAGGAGAGGGAGGGGCCTGAAGGCATGTTTAACATCTAGTCCTCACTGTTTGTGAGTTGACTTGGGAATATTTACCCCAGATCAGAGGCTTGAGCCCCTGCCTGACCAATCCCTTTCCCTCCTTGGCCACAGCCACGGTGAGGGCGGGTGGAGAGTCTTATATTGGGCAGCATGAAGGATGAGGAAGGCAGAGAAGAAACAATTTTGGGAGCCGTGGGCAGACACTAGTCCATTCTATTTCCTCTTGATCCCAAAGCACAATGTGGATTCTGGGACCAAAGGTCAGAGAGACATGTCCTGTTGGAGAACCTGTGGTTGGCAGGAAAGTGAGAGGCTGGAAGGAGGGCCTGGGGAGCAAGAAGTAGCCTGTTTTCGCTCAGCTTAATTTTTATTCCAAAACAAGGCAAGCCAGCCACTGGAATCTTGCTGCCAGCCCTTGGTTCCTCCCATCCTAAAAATAGGGGACCTTTTCTTATGCACCCCCAGAGAGAGGAGGGACTATCACACTGGTGCTGAGGGACCTAGGGGCTGCTGAAAGTCCTTATTCCTTTCCAGAATCATCCATCCCTAGCAGAGCACAGAACCTGAGGGCTGGGCCGAGTCCCTGGTCTTTTCTTACAGTTCACAGAGAGGTTTTTTTTTAGCCAATCTAATCCCAGGAAAGAAGATGCAACAAAGCTAGAATGTGAATATAACTTTAGTGGACCAATAATAAAATACAAGAAGCCCAATGGTGAGAAAAATGAATTCTCTCAATATTGCTTCCTGTTTTCTTCCTCATGTCCCTCCAGGGAAAACTACTTTATTGCTTAATTTCTGCCTTTTCCCCCTCACATATGCACTTTTGGGCCTTTTTTTTTTTTAATAGCTGGAAAAAAAAATACCACCCCACAAACCTGTATTTAAAAAGAAATAGAAATGATCACATGAAATTTGCCTCTGTCCAAACATTTCATCTGTGTGTGTGCGCGTGCGTGTGTGTGTGTGAAGCCGTCCATTCATCTTTTTATATGGGGTGGTTGTCTTTTCTTGGTCTGTTTTGGTCCCCTCCCTCGTGGGCTTGTGCTTGGGATCAAATCTTTCCGGCCTGTTATGATTCTGAACATTTGACTTGGACCACAAGTGAATCTTTCTCCTGGTGACTCAAATAAAAGTATAATTTTTACCTGCGGACTTGGCTTGCTCTTTCTGGTCCTGAGGTGGTGTGTGCATGTGTGTGTCCTGTCTCCCTGCAGGCAATTTAAACACACTTTTTTTCCCCTTTGACTTTATGAACAGCCCTGTGAAAGAAGTAACTGCTTGATATCCATCTTACAGACGGGGTTCCCTGAAGCCCAGAAAGGCAGTGGTTTGGTGGGAGTCACACCGGGTAGTGGCAGAGCTGGAGGTCTTAGGACCCCTATGTGATGCTCCCGGCCTCCTGCCACGACCTTGACAGGAACCCTGCAGCCACACGCTTTGCCCCTCACTTCACAGTATGTCCTAGGCTCAGTTCTTTGCCTTGGGTCTGAACTTTGACCAGGTCAGGCAGCCCGCCTCCCCTCTTCTGCTGGGTTGGGAAAAGGAGGTGGCAGAGAAGGAATCCAGACCGTTTGTCCGCAGCTCGGGGCGGGGGCACCAGTCAGCCTTATGCTGCGGCCTTGTGGAGAGGGGCATTCTTCACTTGGGATGCGGAATTCAGGCTTCCCCTGGCTTCAGGATAGCAGTAGGGTGGAGAGGAAAAGGGCTTTCCCCAAAGTGAGAGCCTTTGTGATCAGGAGATGACATGGCTGCTCCGAGCAGCTGAGGTAGCGCTGGGTGAGGATAATTACAGATGGTACTGACACCTGCTCCCCCTCTGTCAGCACGGGTGGCCTGATGTGTCCCCAGTAGCAGTCTATGGGTTGGCAAATCTTGCTTCCATTGGCCTGCCCCCTGTTTGCTGCAGAGCTGTAGCCCCCTCTCCCCAGGAGGCTTCATTCATTTTCTTTTTGGGACAGTCTGCTTGGGAGGGAACCAGGGCCAAGTCTCCACTCCCAATTCACAGGAAGCTCTTGCCCTGCCTCCCTGGGTGAACCCACGCAAGCATTTTCCAGACCCCCTTCTAAAGCAGCCTAAGTTCCTGAGGCTTAGTGTGACAAAGGGGTTGCTGCTGCCCTCATCCTCCGCCCCTCAAAGGAGCTAGTTAGGGTGGAGCCAAGGATACTAGGCCTCAGAGGTGTCACAGGGAATTTGCTTTTGTTTGTTTTTATAGGAAATTAGGCAAAGGGCATAAGTGACTGCCCACCACCCAGCTTAAACTATGAAACATCAATTCTCCTTTCCCCTCAGAAAAAGCCACTTGAATAATATGAAAAAGATATATATGTACAACTGAATCATTTTGCTGTACAGCAGAAATTAATACAAAATTGTGAATCAACTCTACTTCAATTAAAAAAAAAAGTCACCTGAGTGCATTTCTAGACACTTAACTGCACAAGGATGGGCCTGACAGAGAGTTCTTTAGTGCCCTCTCTGGGTGTAACACTGCAATGAGCTCTGAAGAGGATACAAGAGGATAAGGATGTGGGAAATGACCACAAAGAGATAAGGAATGGCTGGAGAGGCCTCTGATGCTCACACTGTAATAGGAAGGATCTGTGCAAAATGTTGCAAGCTGAGAAGCGCAGGTGGGCCTGAGGGGATTTCAGATTAACAGGGTGGGCCGCTTTGGGGCAAGAGAAGAATGTGGATTCCAGAGTGGACAAGCCTAGTTTTGAATCCGTCTCTGCCCTTTCCAATGAAACATTAGGCAAGTTACTGATCATCTCTGAGCCTCATCTATAAAAGACTTGCAGGGAGGTTGAAATTACACCACGAGTGCAATATCTGACACAATATAAGAATCCCTTAAGTCTCAGCACCATCCTCCTGAGATGCCATCTGAAACTCACGTGAGACCTTTGTCCTTGTCCCTCCATAACCTGACTCTACAACGTGCCAATGGTCCACCCAGCCCCCAGCCATCATTTTGAGTTCTTTGCCAAGGATTCATGAGAGGAAAAAGGGAGAAGAAAAGCACTCAGGAGGTATCATTCCTTGGGCACCTGGATACAGGTCAGATCTCTTCCCTACTTCCATAATATACAGACTCCATTTAGATACAAAGGGTAGGATTGGATTCCCGGGGAGAAATTGAGCCTCTTCATTTCTGCCTGGTCTAAATCGAGGAATGCCTTGGTTACCCGCTCCCGAGCTTTCTGATTGGTTGGCGAAGGAGGGGGGCGCGGGGGCGGGTAGTGAGCTGCCGATGGAGCCGCAGTATCCCTTAGTCTCAGGCACTGGGAGGGGGAGGGGGAAAGGAGGGCTAAGCTGTACAGGGAAGGGGGAGCCATTTCTCTCCTCTGGCTGCAGTCTCCGTGCTCACATTTCCCTGGAATCCAGAGGCGTCCTCGGCCAAGGACTCCACAATGCTGGATATTTTCATCCTGATGTTCTTTGCCATCATAGGCCTGGTCATTCTGTCCTACATTATCTATCTGCTCTAGGGACCCGAAACGGCGGCGTGGAGCCCACAGCTCAGGGGGAAGAATGAAGCTGACTGGCCGAGCATCCTGCTTGCTGACGCACCGGTAGATTTTTGCTTCTGGTCATTATTTCGGGTATTGATTAAAAAACAAAATTACAAGGGATCTTGTTTTCCTATTTTTTTTTCCTCTGATGCATTGATGTAGCATTTCCCAGACAACTCTGAAAAGAATAAGAAATGCCAACTTCTTTCTTTAAGACCTAATTTAAAACAATGATTTTTAAAATGAAAATAAAGCCCACAAAGGATTTTTAGGTAGAATGGGTTGGGAGTGGTGTGCACGGTGGGAGGGACTATTATTTCCTAGTTTTTTTCTTCAAGTTAGGTGCACAAACTACACTTTGTCCATTTTCTCCTGATAATTAAAGGTTAAAAACATCTTTATATGTCAGTAGAGTGGCTTACAATTATGCTTGTATCATTGCATTAATTAATTGACTAGTAACTCATTCTAACTTGAGGATGAGATAGCAAATGAAATTTACTTGGGAGTGGGATTTGGAGGGAGATGTCAATTCTGCCTCAACTGTGGGGTTTGGCGGAGAGAGGAACTCCCAATGTCGGGAGCTGATACCTTTGTATTCCCATCTGAGCCTTGCTTTTTCTGGGTTTCCCACAGCTCCTGGATTCCAGTCCAGCAAGAGGCCTCTTATCAACAGAAATCCTGCTGCCTGGCAGACCTCTTCTAAAACTTTCCGGATATGGTTAACCCCTGTCAAGCAAGGGGCTTTTTAGAGTTCAGAGGCAGAAGCACTCGGCTGGGACATCAGGAATTCATGGGCATGGCTGGCAACTGCTGCGTGCATTTAAGCTGTCGATGGAGGGTGCTGAGAAAGAGCTAAAATGTAGACTCATTAAAGTTACCATGGAGGACTGCTCAAAAATTTATTTTGATAGCCTTCCCTTAGGTCTTAATTGCAACTTCATATTAAGCTAAATTATGTTATTTTTTTGCTCACATGAAGGGTGTTCCCTTGTAAGTCCAAGAGAATGTTGTCTATCTTCATTTATGAAGTAGTCGTTTTATCACTCACTGTCTTTAAAGATTGCACAATCTGGGTTTGTGTGGTTTCCGTGTCTCACTCTGTAGAAGGAACTTGTCATCTGAGTTTTTAAGATTTATCTTCCCCACTCCATGCCCCTTGGGCTCCAGCTTCTAATTTAAAGAGAGCAACAGTTATACAGTCCTCATTCTTTCTGCATACCTGAATTATAAATTATTGAAACAAAATGGCTACACTTGTTATTTGGGAAAAACTTCTCTTACCCTCAAATAAATGTGTTTTTTTTTTTGTTTCTTTTTTGTATTGCCAAATGTTCTCTTTCTAAAAAAAACAAAAGCAAAAAACTTTCAACATTTCTCTGTCCAAGTAGGGTTGAAGAAACCATATATTTGAGGGTCCAGAGTAGAGTTGGGCTCCAAATCTATGGTATCTATTTCTTTGAAGTCTGTTATGATTGTTCTACCTTTGATTTTTCTTTCTAGCTTATAAATAAACAAGGAGAGAGATTAGCCTAATAGTTTTATTTACAACATTATGTTCAACTTCCATGTTTTAAAAAGAAAGAAAATTGAGGAAGTATAATATACGTCACAACATCTGGCCAGAAAAAACACTGTTCTAGGAACTTGTCTAGGCCATAAATTATGTGATCTTCAATAAGTCACTTAACCTTTGAAAGTCAAAGTTGCTCAGTGTCTGACTCTTTGCAACCTGATGGAGTATATAGCCCAGGCCAGAATACTGGAGCAGGTAGCCCTTCTCTTCTGCAGGGGATCTTCCCAACCCAGGGATTGAACCCAGGTCTCCCGAATTGCAGGCAGATTCTTTACCAGCTGAGCCACCAGGGAAGCCCACTTAACCTCTGGGCTTCAGATTATTCTGATAAAAGAAATGGTTGGACTGGAAAATTGTTTATGACCTTTTCCACTTCAAAATTCCGTAATTCTAGGATGGAAATTCCATCTTTGTTTGAGAATATAATTCCCACAAAACAAACTCTTTCATAGTTTACCAGGAGTCTGTTTTTCTGCTCTCCCCAAATGACATTTTATAATGAAAACTCACCTGCTAAACTCTTTTTGGGTACCAACAGCCACATTGTGAGGAGAAAATGAAAATATTTATTTACCCCAAACATGTAACAGCGATAATTTGCCGAAGCTGTTTAAGGAATATTAACAAGTACACTATGGGGTGGTATGTAGCAAAACGAGGTAAGCTGAGAGATATACTAATGGGGGAAGCATGGCTCGAACATTAATATATTCAGGGATGATCTTCAGTTATCTCTGGAGTCCTTGATGTAACATTTCCCACTAAAACATTCCTCTAACTCTGGCATAACCTGTATTTCAAACTAAACTTTGTACTTCAAGTCAAGAGAGCAGCTCTAGGTCCTTTCCTAGGTAAGTAGGACAAGTGTCAATATTTTGGAGTGGTCCAAGTTACACAGTTAATTATGGTAATTAGACCTTCATGGTATATAGTCTCTAACCAGGCTCCCTCTTAAGTCTTTTGTGAGGTCAAGGCTCTTCAGTCTGTATCCATATCATTTCTGTTGTGTCAGAATCCTCGCGACCCTATGGGCTGTAACCTGCCAGACTCCTCTGTCTGTGTGGAATCTCCAGGAGTTGCCACACCTTTCTCCAGGAGTCTTCCCAACTCAGGGATCAAATCCACATCTCTTATGTCTCCTGAATTGGCAGGCAGGTTCTTTACCACTAGGGCCACCTGGGAAGGCCATACAAAGTTGATATGACTAATCAATTCAGTGAAAACAGTCAGCCAATTTCAGTTATACACCAGTGATACTGGGCACAATATAAAGACAGATAATATTTTCAATAACTTGCAAAATATTATGGTTTTAAAAAATAAATAATTACATTTTGGAAGAAATTTTATGACTTTATGCCCATACGCATGCTATGTCAGCTTATAACTTGAGTTTTCCTGTGCTCATTTTGGTAAAAGTTTTCTAAATTTCACATTTAAATTATTTGTGTATTGTCATCCTAAAATAATAAAACACTGCAAAAATTACTTTTGTAATATAAAGTTTTGTTTAGATCTTATAAATCTGTGCCATAGGGCAATCATGTCCTATAAAAATGGGGCTGAACTTTTACTACATAGCATGTAGTAAAAACATCTCTAAATAATGCAGATTACTTAAAAAATTAATTGGTATAAAATTGGCATAAAATTAATTGGCTAAAAATCATATTAATACTTGCTTTCTTGATAAAAAAAATAAGGAGTTTAGGTGGAAAATAATGTATTTTATGTTAGGAGAAAGAGAACATATTTTAGGAAACAGTTAAACAATGGGAATATATTAATAAATGTTACTAAAAGTTAGAATCACCTAAAACTCATTGGGTATTTTTTATAAGAAATCCAATCCAAACTTTCTGAGTTTGAAACTTGGCATGATATGATTTATTTAATCTCAGAAAATTTGTTTTCTTTTAAAAGGTTTAAAATTAGCATTGCTTAAACTTTAAAATTCCTTAAAAGTATCACTTTAGGGCTTTCCTGGGGGCTCAGAGGTAAAGAATCTGCCTGCCACTGCAAGAGACACGGGTTTGATCCCTGGTATGACAAAATCCCACATGCCAAGAAGCAACTAGGCTTATGCGCCCCAACTATTGAGCTTGTGCTCTGGAGTGTGGGAACCACAGCTACCTAAGCCCTTACACCACAGAGCCGGTGCTCCACAACAGGGAAGCCACTGCAGTGAGAAGCCTGTGCACTGCAACAAAGTGGCCCCTTGCTCGCTGCAACTAGCGAAAAACCCACTTGGGAACCAAGACCCAGCACAGCCAAAAATAAATAAATGAAATGGTTTTTTAAAAAGCATCATTTTAACTTTACATTATCTTTTAGAAATGAGAATTTCCCTTAATAAAGTACTTAAGCATAAAGTGGGAAAACTGTCTTTATAAACTATACGCTATGGCTTTATCACAGACTAAATGTTTAAGCCTGGAATGGCCTTTTCTAAGTTAGCTTTGCTTCCATCTATTTAAAGTAAAAACAAAATAAAAATCATATATAAAGGGAGAGACAGAACAAAATCATTGACACAATTTCCATTATAAACTAAAAAACAACTGCTAAGGCAGACACATTTTTAAGAAATATTTAAGAACTTGTTTGTTTTAAAAAACACTGTGAGAGCTTATCATAGGAAATTGCAGGTAATGCACAATAATCACATATTTTGTTGTTTGAAACTGGTGTTAAACTGTGACAACTGCAATTGTAGTATTTTAGCAGTAATTGGAATATCAATTGCTTAGGAGTGAACTAAACAGCAAATAGTATAGAATACTGTTCTGCTTATAGATTTATTGTTCAATTTAAGTGTTGTTGCTAGTAAATGAATTTTACACTAAAATATTAAGCATAAAACACATAAATATAGTATATAGCTAATTGAAGCATTATTTTGTATTAAGACATTTAGTTTTCTGATCATGGTAGAGCTATAATTAATACCTTAAATAAAAATAAGTTCTACATGAAATAATTTAAAGAGATTACATAACAAATATTTTATAATAACTATAAATGGAGTATAATCTTTAAAATTTGTGAATCATTATATTGTACACCTATAATTTATATAATAGTATACATCAACTTAAAACATTTAATTTTTAAAATACAAAAAAATTCTAAAGGCATTACATGCTCAGTGGTTTGCATAAAGACAAACTCTGAACAAGTTAGAGATGTTTCTAATTATATTTTATTAACATTAATAAATAACAAATTAAATACAATTTAGCAAATATGTATCAAAGACAGTTCACCATAAATACAATATTTTAACAATATTTTTCAGTTCTGTGCACGTTTAAGAAAGCAGTGATCTTAGAAACTCTACAATTATTAATCTTTAAATTTAAAAAATTTTCAAGGGATAAACTATGTTTTTTTTTTAAGTCTAGTTACTTGAGGAATTTTCTGGAGTTGCATTTGCTTTCTTGATGAAAAAAATGTGTTCTTAGTCCTTTGGCACTTTTTTTTAACCTAGAAAAGATTGTCCAATACAGCTGTCTTTCAGGTCATCTTTCCTATGTTAGTGATGTCTCAATAAGCCAAGGAATGTAAGTCCATCACCTGATTTCTTACAGGTTTCAGAGCTACCTGCTAGTGGAATTGGTAAAGGAGTCATATGGCTAGTATGGTATCCAATAATGAAAGAAGTTTTTGTGGGAGCATTGTGTTTTTATCCTTTACAATACTGACATGCAAATCTGTAATCATATAATTGAGTATTATTCACTTAGGCAATTAACTCTTGAGCAATCATCACACAAAGAGGCTCATGTTTGCTTTTTATTGACATAATGTGGTTTTTCCAGTTACATCTTTTACTGGGCACCTCATGCTTGCTGTAATCTCCAAAGGTGAATAATTATCCTGGCAATAAAATATTTTGTTATTAATAGAAGAACTGGAAGCACCAACTAAGCCATGAAGGGATAGATAAAGTGTGGAATCAGGTGCCAATTGTTCATGTTATGGAGAGCCACCTAATAAACAATTGCTTGAGCTTCTTGAATGGCTTCCCAAGTACAGTATATACTACACTGTGAAGATGATAAAGTTGAGGGGTCAGCACAGCATGAGAAGGAATTATCTAAAAAAGTATTAATGATAGAAGTTCTATAGTTTCATAAGGCACAGAGTATTTCTCACAAGATATAAACTTTAGTTTCTAAAAAAATGAGTGTCATTAGATTTTTATTAGCACTACTGTGGTGTGATATGTATGTTTAGAAATAATAGTAAAGATAAATATGATGATATGTTGTTGAGTTTATTTTCTAGTGGAAATAAAAACCATCCTATAAATCAAGCTCAAAAGAGATTGAGGAAATCATTATCAAAAGAGGAAAAAAGCTAGAAACCCAGGTTAATCTCCTAATGTAGAAAGAAGTACAGGATAAATTATCTGACCTGTTGACAATTTACATCATTATTGTATCATGACTGTTTTAGAGTGGGTTAGAAGTGGACAGTCACCCACTGGTTTTAGGCTATTCATTTTGCAAATGCTCCCTTTTTGTGGTGATATGACTGCCTCTACCATCACTTAAACATCAATACTATCAATAATAATATATATATTTGAAAGTTAATTTCCCACTTTAAAATCTGATATCACATTTCATTCCTGATGACAAATGTATTCAGCAAAAAAACTGCCAAGTTGAGGAAACTGCAATTTTGGTCTCAAAGGTTATCTATATCTATTAATAATCAAATGAAGAATTTATCAGTTTACTTTTTATTGGTAACAAGATGATATCATTTATTTACTGTACCCAAAGGATGAATCAGATTTTCTTATGTTCCAAATTTCTGGGGAGGATGAGATAATAATCTCACAATTATTAAGAATAATGAAATAATGTGAGCTAAAAAAGATTTGCTGCAGCAATCATGTCAGGTGAAGTGTATAACGCAATTCACAACCCAGATAAAAAAATGTTTTAAATTAAACCATTATTCTTTTGTAAACATGCTGAAAATAACTGGTGTGGAGACTTGGATAATTCAAGGAATCAAAGTAATTTCACAATGTGAAATGTCTTTCTCTAAGGCAACGAACTTAACATCCATTTAGGAAAATATTTAAAATATTCACTATATGAAAATTTTTACTTTTAAAAATTTTTCTTTTTTCCCCCATATAATCTAATATTCTCAATTTGGAATCACCAGTGTTTTGATTAAGAAATGGATTAGGCTTTCCAAAGCATGTATGGAAAAAAGACTGAGAGAAGGGGGAAAAAAAGCTAATTAAAGTGTTATTTTTGTATTCTGGTATCTGAAAACTTTTAATCATTATAATTTAGTTGTGGGTGAATCCTTAAATTGAAAAGAAAAAAAAATGAAATCAGGATAAAAGAAAGAACTTTGTGCATAAACATACAAATACTAGACTCTGGAGAAAAAAATTCCTGCTACTGATGGAATTAGTTGGACAATCCATCAAAGAAAGGCAGTTAATTTCTGACCCCTCAAAATAAAGAGAAGTCTTATTGCTATTAACGTGTAGGAAAATCTTGTTACAATTCATATTTTCTCGACAATTTTCACTCATTCTCAACCCTATTAAATCTCTTAACCCTCTTGTTGAACTTGAGAGTTTCCCACAATTTCTATCCCAATTCTGTTGGTAATTTCCGTATCTTCTAGTTTTTCTTTCCTTCATCAGCTCCAGAGATGATTTAAAACGTCAAGGGCTTAGGAAAAGAAAGTCAGCCTCTGAGAAGTCCAGTGGGGAAGGGTGTATCTTCAGCAAAAGGAAAGTGATCAAACCCAAGGAGAAGAAAATGGGAGATCCAGGAGGGCTCCAGCATTATTTCAGCTCATTGGGCACTATTTTTTCTATTTTAATAGTAAAAGTGATGGTTGCAGATACTAGTCAAACTGAAATAGTCCTGGAGCTTCTTGGAATCCATTTACTTGAGTGAAGATAAACCTCACTCTCTCATGGATTGCTGGAACCATTCATGCTTCCAGTTTCAAGTCCTATTATTTAAAATAAGGAGAAAAGCTTTAGGAGCAGAATAGCTACTTTCTTTCATTTTATATTTTCCCTTACTTGCAACATTTTACTCAAATCCCCAGGAAAGGATAAAAGATGATTTGATTGTATTAAGATAATATATACCTTCCTCTATTTATAGACTTTTTAATTTTTATTATTATTATTATTTTTTTAAAGATGTATTTATTTTATTTTTTGGCTTTGGTGGGTCTTTGTTGCTGTATGTGGGCTTTCTCTAATTGTGATGAGTAGGGGCTACTCTCTAGTTTCAGTGTGAGGGCTTCTCATTGCGGTGGCTTCTCTTGGTTCGGATTCTCTTTAGCAGTTGCAGTGTATGGGCTCAGTAGTTGTGACTTGCAGACTTTAGAACTCTGGCTTCAGTAATTGTGATATACCAGCTCAGCTGCTCCACGGTATGTGGGATCTTCCCAGACCAGGGATCGAACCTGTGTCCCCTGCATTGCAAGGCAGATTCTTAACCACTGGACGGCCAGGGAAACCCCTATAGACTTTTTTAGATGATATGTCTTAAAGAAGGACATATATGTGTGTTTGTGCATGTGTGTGTACGTGGTATATTCACACACACATGTATACATACGCATACATGTATGGATCTGTATATACACAAAAACATACTTCCTTTGGTTTTTGATCCATAAAAACTGAACCAAACACAATGTTCTCTGTAATCATATGCAAAAAGGTGGTAAAAAAATATGATTTATATCTGCACAACCCAAAACATCATACTGCAAATCCTCACAAAAGATTCTAGGCTATGTTTATACAGTCTAAGCAAAGTGAACACAGACACACTATTTGGGTCTGCTCTAATTATGTAACAGAATTTTCTCTTGCTTTGAGGATCCACACATATGGGTAAGCTGGCCCTGGATTTTTTAACACTAATGTTCCATTTAGTTTGAGAGGCACAGCTGTTTTCTAGAGAAATCTCAATACATTCTTGGGTTTGCCTGCAATTTTTCTATTAATAATGATTTAAGCAGTTGCTTCTAGAGTTTTATGCAGCTTTTAAATTCTTAAGTTACTTAGGTGATAAAATGTCACATGGATGCTATTCTTTAAGTGTGGAAAAGTAACACTTTTCTAATCATTAGTTCAGTGAGGTATTCTCTAAAGAGAACATTCTCTAGAGAGAACATCCATGGTCAAATACAGGACCTCTTTATGGAAGCTAGCCTGAGCTTGCACAAGATGGAACAAATTCATAAAGCTGCTGTCGTCATCATCATTTCCTATGCCATACACAGGAACAGACAAAGAGAAAAGAAAACGACAGTTAAGTTTCTAAATATATGATTTATTCAAAACATATACATTATCCCTAACACTGTATAACAGAAGACTAGGTAGTGATTTTCATGAAGTTAGATGTTAACAACTGAAATCATGGAGTTATATTAAGAGCACTAAATTAGAAATAAAAAAAATATGCTGGTCCATACTTTATTGCTTCTAACTTCACGACCTTGGGCAAGTCAGGTAATTTCTCTAAGCCTTAGTTTTCTCCTTGGCAAATTAGGGTTAATTATCATGTTTGCCACCTAATAAAACTGTGAAATAATATAATGTGCCAACTATACAAATAAAGGATATTATTATGATGGTTAGAATAGTTGGTCAAGTAAGCAGGTTAAGATTTTTTGCTGTGCAGAATTATATTGGTTCCTTTCAGAGCAGATTCTTCAACTTTATGTTTTCCATTAAAACCAATACCAGATTTTAAAAGTGACAATACTAGAAACTAAATATATCTCATGAAAAAACCAACAATTTCTATTCTTTGCTTAGAAATAAAAGTCTACACAGAATTATATTTGTCTTAAGGGAAGACTAGCATACATTTTACTCCCACCTGTGTACCATCTACGTGTATACTCACCAGACATAACTGACTGTAGCATTTCCATTATAGCACATGCAAATGCATTTGCCACACTCTGCAGGAAGTTATTTCTTTCCACTGGAGTGCTAAAGACTTTACAGACTTTTTGCATCATCTTAACTGCCCAATCCATGCAGTATAGTTCTTTCTCACACACCTGGTTTAGACATATAAAGCACTGTGATAAATTTTCGTGTGAAGAAAGTTGTAGAATTTGAAAATAGTATTAACAATTACTGATAATAAATTTAACATAATTTAATAATATGTTGAGTCTATAAATGGCAAATGCTCTTATATCTAATACTCCTTTGCTTTCAAATGGCACAAATTTTGTGGGGAAAAAAGCATGAAGTAAATAAAAGCCGGGTTCAAGATTATTATAGGATACTATGAATGCAAAAAAATAATATTGAAAACAATTACTGGGAATTCCCTGGTGGTCCAGTGGTCAAGACTCTGGGCTTCCACTATGGGAGGTATGAGTTCTGTCCCTGGGCAGGGAACTAAGATCCCACATGCCACAGGGCCAAACAGACACCAATTATTAAACATATGAAAAATAAAAGGATCTTGCTCATTTATTCACTCATTCAGTAAATATTTATTGAGCACATGCTAAGATCTGGGGATACTGTGGCAAGCCATAAACACAAGGCCTCTGTATTCAAGGGATCCAATGAAGGTGACAGACAAACAGGCAATTTCAATAGGGAAGAGAACTCTATGATAATATTAACTTTCCATCTTGAGAGCTGTAAGGAATATTTCTCTCTCTTATTATTTAAAAACTAAATAAAATGAGGATTACATATTTTTAACTAAAACTGACTGAAAGGAAAATGGCTGATTTACTAACATTCTAAATGGCAAATTGTTCACATAGCCAAATAACATATAGCACGAAAATAAACCATATAGTGATATAACCAAATAACGTTAATCTGACAGGAAAGATTTATTGACTACTTATTATGTATACATCACTGTACAAGACATTGTGAAAGAAGTAAGTGACATAGTTCTGGATTTCAAAGAGTTTCCCTATTTAGGGAGACAATTACCCCACAAAGATAGTGGCTTGAGAACACCAGTGGTAAATGAAGATAAATAGAAGACAAATCTGAGGCAATTTAGAGAAAATTAATGATCAGAGTTGAGATGTTAATCAGAGAAGGCTTGTCCACCCTTAATGGCTTCCTCTCCATTCCTTTTGCTAGAGTGAGGCCAAAGTTACCTTCCAAAAAGTAAAACTGATAGTGTCTCCCTGTTTCTTTAGGAAAGAAAGTTTTAGACTTGTCAGCAATGTGGCTACTGTGGGTCAAGCTCCACAGAATGGTCTACAAGGCCCCTCCTTATCTGGCCTCTCCCTTCTCATCTAAACTCACCACCCCCTCCTCTTCTGCACATTTTTCCCTTCAGAGTTAGCACCGAACTGCTTACAGTTCCCTGAGATGGCCATGCAATTCCAGTTCTTTCTCTGTTTTTTTTTTTAAGGACATCTGCTTATTAAAGTAAATATTTACATTGAGAATACAGTTAATTTGGTAGCTTTCTTCACATTTTCACATCTTTTAAAAAATACTTATTTACTTATTTAGTTGTGCCAGAGCTTTGTTGCGGCATGCGAACTCTTAGTTGTGGCATGTGGGATCTAGTTCCCTAACCAGGGATTGAACCTAAGGCCACGGCAGTGACAATGCTAAGTCCTAACTGCTGGACCGCCAGCAAATTCCCACACTGAATTTATTAATACATACTTTGATAGCTCTTAAAAGACTGTAAGCAGCTTTGGTCAGGGATTTGTTCTACTAATGTCCATAGTCCTAAAATCTCTCACAGTGTATGGCCCATAGTAAACACTCAATTTGTGTGAAATGAATGGACATTAAATATATTTTTAAGTGTTTTATTTTAAAAAACATTTTAACCATATAAAAGTAAAGAGAGTAGTATTATGAATGCTTAGTATCCATTCTCCAGCTTCAGCAATTATAAATCTTGTTTCATTTCTGTCACCACTCCCTTCCACATTCTCTCCCTGATGCCCTGCAAATATCCTGGAGCAAATTATATCAGGTGCTTTTTTTTTTTTTTTAATGGAATCTAAGGGGAAAAAAAGAATATAACTTGGCAGAGG
The DNA here is from genome assembly GCA_007570785.1 of Antilocapra americana. Classification (NCBI taxonomy): domain Eukaryota; kingdom Metazoa; phylum Chordata; class Mammalia; order Artiodactyla; family Antilocapridae; genus Antilocapra; species Antilocapra americana. The sequence goes on along the minus strand of ML664177.1, from coordinate 15,756,075 downwards.
TGTATAATGACAATACAGATATGAAGTGGGGAGAGGTTAATATAAGGAATGTCTCCAAATATGATAGTTTATTATATAAATTAAAAAATTTTAAGTATATATAAAATATACTTAATTACTTATTCTTTCATAATGTTTTGTACACATTTCAGTTCCTTCATGGCAGCTCCTTGGTAGGTCAGCTATAACATTAAACAACTTGCTACAAAAAACTTATTTCTTACTTACCAAAGCCAAAAACACTGTCAGCCTTGCTAGTTCACTGGTGCGTCCATTCACAGCTTTACTAGCCATGAAAGTGAAACAGATGTTGTTCCCACTTAGGATTAGGAGACGTGCATTATTCTCCAGAAGCCACTCATGAGGAACCACTTTTATTAAAGGAAAAACAGTATTTAATGAGATATTACATAATAACTATAGTAAAGATCATTAAATACATGTAATATTATATCATTTTATTGGAAATACAATTAGTGTCAAAGGAGAATCTTGGAGAAAATGCTTTAGTTTCCCAGTTACAGCCTTTACCCGGCAAAAGAGATTATTGCCAAGTCACAGTGACTCTCACAAACGTACTAGTAATATAGTCAAAGCGTTTCTCCCACAAGGTCAACAGACAAAGCAGTCTAATCCTTCGAAAAGAAAGAAATCTTGAGAACTTTAGAGTCCAAAGGATTATGCAGGAATGGGAAACATTGTTTCATCTTTCCTGAACCAACTGGAGAGGGCTTTCCTCTTATTCAACATTAGGAAGTGTTTCTGAGAACTTGCAAAATGGGAATAACTAAGCTAATAAAATTATGAAACTTTCTTTGCAGCCAATTAAGCAGACTGTGCTCTTTTCCCTGTGGGGGCCCAGTGTGCAGTGGCTGCAAACAGCAGCCTCCTTGGTAGTGTATGCAACCTGTTGCCTGTACAGGTTGCCCTAAGGGACCTTGGAGACAACTCTTCTTAGTGGGCATTTATGACTGGGCTGCTGTTCCCCAATCTAGACTCCAGACAGGTATGCGCGGTGCCTTTGGAAAGCCTCAGGGCACAGTGGCCAGGGTCCACATTGGCCAGGTCATAATGTCCATCCGCACCAAGCTGCAGAACAAGGAGCATGTGATTGAAGCCCTCCGCCGGGCCAAGTTCAAGTTCCCTGGCCGCCAAAAGATCCACATCTCCAAGAAGTGGGGATTTACCAAGTTCAATGCGGATGAATTTGAAAACATGGTGGCAGAAAAGCGACTAATCCCAGACGGCTGTGGGGTCAAATACATCCCTAATCGTGGTCCCCTGGACAAATGGCGGGCCCTGCACTCATGAGCATCAGCTCTGTCCCCTCTTTAGTCATGCTCACCAATAAATGCTAGTTCCCATCCAAAAAAAAAAAATTATGAAACTTTCAAATAATAATAACAATGAACAGTAATCTATAAAATTGACAAGGAAAACCGAAGGAAAGTAAATTGATTATATGCATTCTCTTCAAAAATCAAAAAGCAATTTCTGATAAGTCATTTGTTTCCTATAGAGTTGTATGTATAACTTAAAAAATTTTTTTTAATTGTTTTATGTCCTTACAATTTTATAACTATATTCTAATAATACATTTCTATTACTCTATGTGGTAAATGGTTTTTTTACCTGATAGTTCATCTACAAGACTGATAACATCATCTGCTGTCCATTCTTTGGTGCCTGTGTCATATAGTAATTTAATGGCATCAGCCAAACCTTTCAGACAGGATTCATCTGTAGGTTCTTCTATCATTTTCTGCCAAACCACCTGTCCTGAATAATAATTGAAACAAAAACTAGGCTATGACAGAATAGTTGGTTCTCTGATAAACATTACATGGATTATTTAAAAAGGAAATTGGATTGCATAATGAAATCCATTACTTACACATGCTACTTTCATAATGAAAGGTCAATTCTGATAACTATAAATTTTAATGTCTTTGACTGATGCAATGAAGCACAGCAACAATAGCTAAATGAAGTAAAGAAAAGGTAGTTCCACCAAGCAAAACACTGTTTATGGTTCAAAGATAATGTTATACCATAACAGAAGTTAAAATCAACAACTTACAAAATCTTACTAACATGAAATAAAACCTAGTGATAACCTTCCAAAAAGAGAGCATGCTGTATATCAGAATCTTCCAGACACATATAAAAATCAAGTAATCCATTCAATTTTTTATTGTTTACCTATGACTAATTCTTTTTCTGAATTATACACACAAACAAAATTTGATTGCAGACTGGCTTCCTGCTGCTACTCAACACACTTTAAACTGGTTAAGTCCTGACATAATGTTGTGTGAACAAAAGAAATATATTCATCCAAGCAAATGTAGTGTAATGTAGTATGCAGTTGTATCCACTTTAGTTACTAAGAATGACGAAAGGTCCCTCCTTGTGGCTGCTGTGTGAGAGCAGAGTAGGAACTGTGGCAGCTGGAGTCATGTATTAGTTGAAAGAGGTGCAGCCGAAACTGTAACCAAAGGAGACATTATGCTTCCAGAAAAATCACAGGGAAAAGTATTGCAAGCAATGGTGGTAGCTGTTGGATCAGGCTCTAAAGGAAAGGGTGGACAGATTCAACCAGTTAGCATGAAAGTTGGAGATAAAAGTTCTCCCAGAATATGGAGGCACCAAAGTAGTTCCAGACAACAAGGACTATTTCTTATTTAGAGTGGTGACATTCTTGGAAAATATGTTGACTGAAATTGAAATGGCATCATGTGAAGCTGCCCATTCCACTGAAGTTCTGAAATCTTTCATCATGTAAATAATTTCCATGGTTCTCTTTTATAATAACGAATGGTATCCGAAAAAAAAAAGAATGATGAAGCTAAGCAGGTACAAAATGATGTTTCCTAAAGTAAAAGTAATTAACCAGCTTTGTAACATACATCCCTAAGCAATAGATGCTCACCATCTTGAGGAGATATAGGTCCAAAGATGATATACAGTAATCTTGCCTGATTCACCATTGGCCACGGTTTCAATATACGTGTCAACCAAAATGCAGAATCACTTCGATGGGTCCAGTGGTCAAGCAGTACGTTCCTACAGAATAGTCTGATCCTTAACTCCAGTTTTCGGGCGCTTCCTATGAAGACGAAAGAATTGTAAAGCATTCTTCTTAGATTGATATGCATAATTGGATAGATTAAAGACATACATCATTAATGTGTTTTGTACTGAGAGTGTTACTTCATTTACTCTGTAAAAATTTTAGGTTATCAAGGAACTATTTTTTAAAACAACTTTCCTGGGATACAATTTACATACCATAAAACTTAACAATTTAAAGGATATACAATTCAACTTTTTTTCAGTATATTCATAGATATATGCAGCTATCACCAAGTTAATTTTAGAACATTGTCATTACCTCCAAAAGAAGCCCTGCTCTTTTAACTATACCTCTCCCATCCTTCTGTCCTTTATCACCCACAGCACTAACCAATACTTTTGTCTCTACAGATTTCCCTATTCTGACCTTTGGTATGAATGAAGTCATATAGTAGATGGTTTTTTTGTGACTGGCTTCTTTCCAAAGCATGTTTTCAAGGTTCATCCATGTTATAGCATGTATCAATAATTCATGCTTTATACCCAAATAACATTCCATTGTACAGATATGCTACATTTTGTTTATTCACCCATTGATGGTTGTCTCTACCTTTTGCCTATTATGAATAATGTTGCTATTAACATTCATTTACAAGTTTCTGTATGAATATGTTTCTCTAGAGGATATACCTAGGAATAAGACTGCTTGGTCATATGGTAACTCTATATTTAATTGTCTGAAGAACGGCCAGGTTGTTTTCCAAAGTGGTTGTACCATTTTGCATTCTGGCCAGCAGTGTATGAGGGCTCCAATTGCCCCACATACTCACCAACAACTGCTATCTAATGTTTTGGTTCTAGCCATCCAAGTGGGTATAAAATAGTATTTCATGTATTTTTAAAAACAACTTCATTGGAATATTTATATAATTTACATACCATATAACTTTAATGTATATAATTTAATGTATATAATTCAACAGTTTTGATGTATTACATAATTTTCTTAAATTGTGGTAAAATACATATAATCTAAAATTTGCTATTTTAACCATTTTTAAAGTATAAATTCAGTGGCATCAATTACAATCATAATGTTGTTCAACTGTTGTCACTCTTACCTTAGCTAAAACTTTTTCTCACCTCAAACAGAAACTTTGTGACCATTAAGCAATCACTTTCCATTCCCCTCTCCCCCTAGTTTCTGGTAACCTCTAATCTACTTTCTGTTTTTATGAATTTGCCTGTTCTAGGTGCCTCACACAAGTGCGATCATACAATATTTGTCCTTTTGTGTCTGACTTATTTCACTTAGCATATGTTTTCAAAGGCCATCCATGTTGTAGCCTATATCAAAACTTCACTCCTGTGAATTCCCTGGTGGTCCAATGGTTAGGATTCTGTGCTTCCACTGCTGGGGCCCAGGTTCGATCTCTGGTAAGGGAACTAAGATCCTGCAAGCCATATGGTATGGCCAGAAACTTCACTCCTTTTTATGACTGAATAACATTCCACTGTATATATATGCCACATTTTGTCTATCCATTCATCTACTGATGAACACTTCAGTTGTTTCCTGTTTTTGGCCATTGATAATAACGTTTCAGTGAATTCTATTCTACAAGTATTTGTTTAAGTTCCTGCTCTCAATTTCCTTAGTTAGGTGCCTAGGAGTGGAATTACTGGGTCATATGTAACTCTATGTTTAGTTTTTTGAGGAATGACCAAACTATTTTCTATGGTGGTGACACCATTTTACACTTTATATTCTTATACTACTTATGACCTACTTACTTGTACATAAGTGTAAATGGAAAGTCTACCAGTACACCAAGGCCATGTGTAAATAATTATTTCTTGATGTGTTAAGTCAAATAACACAATTTAGAGGAGCGAGATTATTGCAGGTCTAGGGAGATCAGGAAAGATCAAGTAAACTGGGTCTTAAAGGATGAAAAGGAGAAACGGCATTTCAGGAAAAAGAGAATGAATGAAACGTATGAGGTAGAAATGTGTAAGAGGAATCTGTGATACAGAGCAATATCCTTGTGTTAAACTGATACAAAGAGTAATAGGCAGTAAGTTTGAAAAAGTAGGTTGGGATTTGTATATGAAGAGCAGTATAGTTTGAACTTTATTTTGAAGATATCAGTTGCTTAGTGTGCTTAGTCCCTCAGCTGTGTCCGACTCTTTGCAACCTCTTGGACTGCAGCCCATCATGCTTCTCTGTCCATGGGGATTCTCCAGGTAAGAATACTGGAGTGGGTTGCCATGCCCTCCTCCAACGGATCTTCCCAACCCAGGGATTCAACCCAGGTCTCCCGCATTGCAGGAGGATTCTTTACCAATTGAGCCACCAGGGAAACCCAAGAATACTGGAGTGGGTAGCCTATCCCTTCTCCAGGGGATCTTCCTGACCCAGGAATCAAACCAAAGTCTCCTGCACTGCAAGCAGATTCTTTAGCTGCTGAACTACCAGGGAAGATATCAGGGAACTAATAAAACTTTCTGATCAAGAGAAGTACACGTAAATAAATAAATTTTAAAAAAGAGAAGGATATGATAAATTAATTTTGCTATTGTTTCACTGGGTTCTATATCTGCTTAAAAAATTCTGCCATGATTTGTTTCATAATGAAATATTTCAAGCTGACAGAAAAATAGAGATACTATAACAAACACTGTATACTGATCATCTAGTTTTGTCAAATCTTTTTGTTATATTTGCTTCTGAATTAAAAAAAAAACATTATTCATACAGTTAAAACTTCTTGTTTACCAGTCCCACTTCCCTTCTTCCCTAGAGATAATCACCATCTTGAATTGTTTTGTTCCTTCTGTATTAATCAGTGCTTTCTAGAGAAACAAAAGTAGCAGGATGTGTATATATACATAGGATTTGTTTTGCTTATGCAGATCACTGAAGCTTGGCAAGCCCATAATCTACAGGGTAGGTTGGCAGGCTCCAACAAGGCAGGGACTTCTAATTCAAGTCCAATGAGAGTCTGCTGGCAGAATTCTTTCTTGTTTGGGGAGGAGAGTCATTTTCTATTAAAGCCTTCAAGTGACTGGATGAGGCCCACCCACATTATGGAGGGTTATCTGCTTTACTCAAAGTCTACTAAGTTAAATGTCAATCTTATCTAAAGAATAATTTCAAACATCTAGAATAATGTTTGATTAAATATTTGGATACCATGGACTACTGAAGTTGACACACAAAATTAACTATCATACCTCCCAACTATGTTCTTATATTTTTTTACATATGTATATAACCATGAAGAATATACAGAATTATTTTATGTATATAAATGGTATAATAAAAGCATTGTTTGGTAGCCTTTTCTCTCAAATTATATTTTGAGACTGATCCATATTAAAAATACACATGGCTCTAGTTAACTCATTTTAACTATTAATGGTTTTTAATTGTATAAATATGCCACAGTTCATTTATCCATTCTCTTAACAATGGGCATTAGGTTGCTGGCAGTCTTCCTTGCAATGCTCATTCTTATACATGTCTCTTTGTGCACACTCTGGTAGTTTCTCAAAGTGTCACCACTAAATTATAAATTTATTTTAATTTTTAAAATATATTTCAAGTATATATAAAGGTTTAAAGAATACTATAATGAACACCTTTGTATCCTCCACCAGTTTAAGGAATAAAATATTACTAATATGGTTGAATCACCTCTGAGCACGTCTCTTTCTGTAATTACTGGCCACTTCTGCTTCACTACCTGATTTAGTGTTTATCATTCCCTTACATCTATTTGTCTTCTTTCTACAAATAAACACTGCAGTTTATTTTAAAATACACTTTAGAACTATACTATTTTATTCTCTGTAATAATCTCTGTATAATGTTATCTCTGAATTTTAGTTCTTTACCTGGTTTGCTGCAGACAACTGTCTGCATCTTGCGGGATAGATTAGTCAGCTCACATAAGAAATTATAAACACGATGGCACTCGATTTCATCCCAACCTGCTGTTAAGGTCTGAGAATGATAGAGGAAACATTGCAGATATTCAGACCATCAAATCAAAACATAAGTCACTATTGCCTTATGACCATCAACTATTGCAGCACAAAATCAGGGTTATGTACAATTTGTATCCAGTATGGGACTGTTAAAATTCATAGGAAATTTTATATTAAACAAAACCTAGAAATGCTCCAAAATCCAATTTCTTTATGGTTGAATTGAAAGTCTCTTTTCAGAGAACTAAATGGTACTGAATCCTGACCTCTGATAGTTATGAGGAAAACAACAAAGTAAGGCCCAAATCCTACAACACAACTTTAGACATCTGACTCACAATCATACTGTGGTTTAGTTTCAGACAACAGTAGAATTTAAATCAATCCCTTATGACTATACAGTGGAGGTGATGAATAGATTCAAGGGATTAGATCTGGTAGAGAGAGTTCCTGAAGAACTATGGATGGAGGTTTGTAACATTGTACAGGAGGTGGTAACCAAAACCATCCCAAAGAAAAAGAAATGCAAGAAGGCAAAGTGGTTGAGACAGCTTTACAAATAGCTGAGAAAAGAAGAGAAGCAAAAGTCATGGGACAAGGGGAAAGATATACCCAAATGAATGCAGAGTTCCAGAAAATAGCCAGGAGAGGTAAAAAAGTCTTCTTAAGTGAACAGTACAAAGTAATAAAGGACACCAGTAGAACTGGAAAGACTAGAAATCTCTTCAAAAAAAATTGGAGTTATCAAGGAACATTTCAAGCAAGGATGGGCACAATAAAGGACAGAAATAGTAAGGACCAAAGAGAAGCAGAAGAGATTAAGAAGAGGTGACAAGAATACAAAGAACTATACAAAAAAGGTGTAAATGACTCAGATAACCAGATGGTGTGGTCACTCACCTAGAGTCAGACATCCTGAAGTGTGAAGTCAAGTGGGCCTTAGGAAGCATTACTACAAAGCTAGTGGAGGTGATGGAATTCCAGTTGAGCGATTTCAAATCCTAAAAGATGATGCTGTTTAAGTGCTGCACTCAAAACTCCAGCAAATTTGGAAAACTGAGCAGTGGCCACAGGACTGGAAAAGGTCAGTTTCCATTCCAGTCCCAAAGAAGGGCAATGTCAAAGAATATTCAAACTACCTAACAATTATACTAATTTCACATGCTAGCAAGGTTATGCTCAAAATCCTTCATGCTAGACTTCAGCAGTACGTGAACTGAGAAATTCCAGGTATACAGGCTGGGTTTAGAAAAGACAGAGGAACCAGAGAACAAATTGCCAATATTAGCTGGATCCTAGAGAATAAAAAGGAATTTCGGGAAAACATCTATTTCTGCTTTACTAACTACTCTAGAGCCTTTTATTATCTGGATCATGACAAACCGTGGAAAATTCTGAAAGAAATGGGAATACCAGACCACCTTACCTGTCTCCTGAGAAAACTGTATGCAGATCAAGAAGCAATAGTTAGAACCAGACATGAAACAATGGACTGGTTCAAAATTGGGAAAGGAGTATGACTGTATATTGTATATACAGCCTGTATATATGTAAAGACTGTATTTTGTTATCTTGCATATTTAACTTCTATGCAGAGTACATCATGTGAAACACCAGGCTGGAGTACATCATGTGAAACACCAGGCTGGATAAATCCCAATCTAGAATCAAGATTGCTGGGAGAAATATCAACATCCTCAGATAAGCAGATGATACCACTCTAATGGCAGAAAGCGAAGAGGAACTAAACAGCCTCTTGATGAGGGCGAAAGAGGAACATGAAAAAGCTGGCTTGAAAGTCAACATTGTGAAAAAAGATCACGGCATCCAGTTCCATTACTTCATGGCAAATAGATGGGGAAAAGTGGAAACAGTGACAGATTTTTTTTTTTCCTTGGGCTCCAAAGTCACTGTGGACAATGACTGCAACCATGAAGTTAAAAGATGCTTGGTCCTTGGAAGTAAAACTGTGACAAACCTAGACAACGTATGAAAAATCAGCGACATCACTTTGCTGACAAAGGTCCACATAGTCAAAGCTATGGTTTTTCCAGGAGTCATGTACGGATGTGAGAGTTGGACCATAAAGAAGGCTGAGAGTCAAAGAATTGATGCTTTCAAATTGTGGTGCTGGCAAAGACTCTTGAGAGTCTCTTGGACTTCAAGGAGACCAAACCAATAAATCCTAAAGGAAATCAACCCTGAATATTCATCAGAAGGACTGATGCTGAAGCTCTAATACTTTGGCTACTTGATGTGAAGAGCTGACTCATTGGAAAAGATCCTGATGCTGAGAAAGCAAAAGGAGAAGCGGGCAGCAGAGGATGAGATGGTTAGCATCACTGTCTGAATGGACATGAATCTGAGCAAACTCCAGGAGATTGGAAAAGGAGTATATTGGAAAAGGTGAGGGACAATGAAGCCTGATGTGTTGCACTCCATATCTGACTCTGAAACCCCATGGACTGTAGCCTGCCAAGTGCCTCTATCCATGGTATTCTCCACACAAGACTACTGGAGCAGGTTATAATGCCCTTCTCCAGGGGAACTTCTCAACCCAGGGATCAAACCTGGGTCTTTTCTGTCTCCTCCTTCAGCAGGCAGGTTTTTTACCACATGCATCACTTGGGAAGCCCCATAATAAAATCAATTATATCTATCATTTATCATAGTCACAATTTTTAAAATTACAGTTGATTTCTAAAATCACATCTTCAATAACCAGCCCAAGACTTAAAACTCATTACACATCCACCCTCTGTACCCCACAATATTTCCAATCATTACAATTGGCTGGAATTGCTTCTTGGCCTTTTGGCTAAGATCAAGTATACAACTGGCTGGAAACTTCAAGGACATTGGTATAGAGCCTATAAATGTTAAACATTTCTTACTAGTGAGAAATTCAAGAAGAAAATCTGAGGTGGCAAACATATTAACAAATTCTCAAACCTTTACAATGTTATTTTGTTTTCTTTTTAGATTATTATCATTTTTATTATTTTATAGAAAGATTACAAATTCTACTTATTAACAGTTCAAAAAGAATTTTTTTCTTCTTTCAGTAAATAAAAAATGTACCTGTAAAAATATGCCATAACATAGTAATCCTACACATTGCAAAGGAGCTGCACATCCACTGAATTTAAAACAGGAAACCTATAAAGAGAACAACTATTAATTCCTCCTTTTCAGTGGAACTGTACAATGACTTGACATTCAAATTAAGTGGAAATATGCAATGACCTTTTTCAATCTTAACTGAAAAGAACTAAACCACTATATAACTGATTAGCATCATGTTATATAGGTGGAGGATTATGAAAGAAATATAAAACAAAGTCTATGCCTCAAGGAGCTCACAATTTATTTAGGATAATATACACACCTGAAGCTATTTTTACATTTCAGGTTAGAATACGTGTAAATGCTACAATGTCCAAATAAACATATCAGACATGATGAAATCAGAGAAAGGATCCTTTTGAGAATGATTTAAAAAGCTTATGAAGGATGTAAAACAAGTAATGTCTTTAAGTGAGATTCAAATATAATGAATATATAGTATTGGTGAGGGAATCAATAAAGAGAAAACTGTATAGAGGTAAAAATAAAAAAGGTTCATTTGGAAAGAAAGATATGAGCAGCTTAATCAGGCTTAAGACAGTAGGAATTAAGCTTGCACAGTCAAAGGGAACCTAAATACCACCTGTGGACTTTGGACCTTATTGTGATGAAATTGAGTAACCACTGAAAGATTTTTAAGCAAGAAAATTGATGAAAGTGATTTAGCATATAGAATGTCTTGGGGAGTGAAGAAATGAATGGCAGGAAGATCATCTTGGAAGTTGCTGCAATAACATAGAGGTTGAAGTTAATGCAAACACTGACATGAAAAAAGCCAGTGGAAACAGTTTGCATACTATTGAGTGTAAAACTGAATCAGCAATAGTAGATATATATTTGGACTTATATAATAAAACTCAATGTCTAACAGAGATTATGCCCTAACACATTAATACACATTTCCAAGTCATAAATTATGATAAAAGGTTTGTCATTTTATATATTAAAAATGCTTTTAATATTTAAACAGTAAAATGTTAACACTTAGAAATTATTTTCGTTTTAATAAAATATCTACATCATCACTTTAAAACATCTTCAGAATTCCCCCAAGGTAAAAATACTTTTACTACTTTGATAAACCTAATAAACTTGAGTGAAAATACTCCTATACTACATTTTGGTGTTTTATAATCTGAGTACTTGGTAAAGTATTAATTATCATCAATCAATTTTTAGCACTAATTTATGAAATTCCATGAAAATAAATACAGATTCAGTATACAGAAGAGTATAAGCCATTAATAATAAAACATCTTTACTGGAAATCAAGATTGTGAACTAATTGAGAAGTACGATCTTACATCTGCAAGTATCTTGTGAATGTACTTTAGTCTTTCCTTTGTGGGTAGCAGCAATGTACATCTTTTAAATAGCAGACCTGAGAAAGTAAAGAGACATATGAAAAAAAAGACAATAATATAATTAAGAATATCTGTAACTCACAGCATAATGTTTTCTGAAAGTGAGATGTACCATAGTGGACTGTGAGCTGATATCGGTGTTTTTAAGGGGAAGTTTGGGAGGCAGGGTGCACAATACTTGTAATACATGGTGTTTACCAAAGATGACTCTGGTATTCACCCAAGAGGTTATGATGTGAAATCTTACAAAAAATTGTGAAATTGGTGTTCTAGAATAGATTTAAGAAAGTATTTCAATTTAAAAAGATAACAATGGTGGACTTCATGGACTGTAGCCTGCCAGACTCCTTTGTCCATGGCATTCTCCAGGTAAGAATACTGGAGTGGGTTGCCATTTCCTTCTCCAAGGTATCTTCCTGACTCAGGCATTGAACCCAGGTCTCTTGCATTGCAGGCAGAGTCTTTACCCACTGAGCTACAAGGGAAGTCCCCCAAAAGACAATAAACAAATACAAAACGCAATTGGGGAACTCTACTGTTTTTATTCCATAGAAAACATATTCCAGTATCTCTTTTTTTCTCCCCCTGGTACCTCTTAAAATTAACCTCATGTCCACAAGGGAAAATGTTTTAAGAGTTGGTAATGGAAAGAGGCAGAGAAGAGATTTTGTATTCCTTTCTCCAAACACTGTACAAAAACTTAGCCATAAGTACTTGAAATATCAGAGGTTAGATAGCTTTTTTCCCTCACAGAAAGTATGAAATATTTATCTCTTTCTTTAAAGATATCCTTTTATGGGGCTTGCATGTTAAGAATGTATAGAATTTTGTGTTTACATATTTTTTTAAAAGGCCTTTCATTTCCCAGTGAGCTATGTAACCTGAACTACAGTGACAGGAAGTGTATAATTTGTTTTCTTTAAGTGTTCTGTTCTCCTAAAATGGCAATATATTGTTAACATTCCTATAAAAGCAAATATCCTCAAACTAAAAACGAGATATATGGTAAGAAAATGCATACCTGAATATCACGACTTTCTTTAGTCTTCATCTTCTTTGCATTTACTTTTTTATATAATATAATAAACTTTATATAATTCTGTAGAATCTATGGGAATTGAACTTATTTTTAGAAGTTGCTATGTTTGGGCAACACATTACCAGGATTGCATTTTAAAGATAAACCCTTCTTGTTTTTGCACATAAAAAGACATTTTCAGTGTGCGGTTTTCAGGCTGAGTTCTTTTCCTTTCATGTTCTGGCATCCAGTCCCAAGGCATATCATAGACGGGGAATTGTAAACTCTAATTGCATGCTGGTTGCTTTTTTAAATGCAGAATGCCTATTTTTAAGGGTTGCAATTTTCCATAAAAACCAGTGCTGGTTGACTTATTTATTTTTTAACACAGGTGCTCTGTTATACCCTTTAGAGACCAACTTCTTTAATTTCTTCTCACTAAAATAGATCAGATGTACTGTTCTTTTCACACTGACCATATGCTCTGTTTTGTATGAAGCAGCAAATTAAATGTATAAACCTCAGAATGCAGAATTCTAAAAATGTTATCCTAATGTCGGAAAACAAGAACAGAGGGATGGCAATGTGAGAAAATGATAAGTACATCAAACATTTATCTAAAGAATTAGTCATAAACTAGCTGTCTGCACCAAATTTAAATGGAAGGCTGAAATCATTACACAAATAAAACCATGTTTAAAAGCTACCTCTAAAGATCAACGCATATCTGTATTTTTAACTTAATTATTCACATAATTGTCTTAATGCTTTTTATTTGTTTGAGCCTGATCAGGGAGAAAAAATTCTTTCTAATTAAACTAAAGAATAAGCTTTTCCCAAGTACCACTTCCTCCACAACTGACGATGTTTGAAAGATATTTACAGTAAGTGGCAGAAAGTAATTGGTATATACTTTTGCAAGCTTTACTAAGCTTAATCATAAGTACTGAAAGCAATAACACTGTAACTAGATCACATACTTTTCATTTAGTCTTATTAAGTATACTTATCAAATACAGTTTGATGTATTCCACATCTATGCAGTCTTTTTTCACTATTTGAAAACTAGGCATCCTTGGGCTACTAAAAGTTAATATTAACTTAACTTACTCTCAGCATCAGATATTTAGTTTCATTGCCATGTTTTGATTAACTATAGGTAGCTTCATAATTAAACTGGTGTCATTAAGTCCAGTAAAAATTAGAATTTTATTTTAGCACTCAGGGAGAATGAAATCAATGAATAGGATGAAAGATATAAACGATTACAAATCCAGGGAAGAAACCATCCACAACTTCCTTTACTAAAGTTAATTTAATAATAGCATAATGATTTATTAGTAAATGTATAGCATCCTTAAGGAAGGAAACCTTTGTTTCTAATGACAAAATAAGTGATTTTCCACAATAATATATTTAAATTTATTTTATATTTTAAGAACTAGATTATGGTTGAAAAGGAAAAGCAATACAGAGTTAAACTCATCATATCCACACAAAGTAAAGCATAGAAATACATCAGTTTCCTAAACTGGTAAGCCACTAGACGATAAGCTTCAATGACACTGTATCCACATGAAGTCACAAGGACAGACACTTTAAAGTGCATTCTCATCTTTAAACATAATGTAAGGGACTGTTGTTTGAGGAGGCCTTACAGATAGCTGAAAAAAGAAGTGAAAGGCAAAGGAGAAGAAAAGATACACTCATCTGAATGCAGAGTTCCAAAGAGTAGCAAGGAGAGATAAGAAAATCTTCTTAAATGAACAATGTGAAGAAATAGAGGAAAACAATAGAATGGGAAAGACTAGAGATCTCTTCAAGCAAACTAGAGATACCAAGGGAACATTTCATACAAAGAAGGCACAATAAAGGACAGAAATGGTATGGACCTAAGAGAATTGAAAGAGATTAAGAAGAGGTGGCAAGCATACACAGAACTGTACAAAAAAGGGAGGTGGCAAGCATACACAGAATTGTACAAAAAAGGGAGGTGGCAAGCATACACAGAACTGTACAAAAAAGGTCTTAAAGACCCGGATGACCACAATGGTGTGACTATTCATCTACAGCCTGACATCCTGAAGTGTGAAGTCAAGTAGGCCGTAGGAAACATTACTACAAACAAAGCTAGTGGAGGTGATGGAATTCCAGCTGAGCTATTTCAAATCCTAAAAGATAATGCTATTAAAGTGCCGCACTCAATATGCCAGCAAATTTGGAAACTCAGCAGTGGCCAATGGACTGGAAAGTCAGTGTTTATTCCAGTTCCAAAGAAGGTCAATGCCAAAGAATGTTCAAACTACCTAACAATCACACTCATTTCACATGCTAGCAAGGTTATGCTCAAAATCCTTCAAGCTAGGCTTCAACAATATGTGAACTGAGAACTTCTAGATGTACAAGCTGGGTTTAGAAAAGGCAGAGGCACCACAGATCAAATTGCCAACATTTGCTGGATGATACAGAAAACAAGGGAATTCTAGGAAAACATCTGCTTCTGCTTCATTGACGGCACTAGAGCCTTTGACTGTGTGGATCACAACAAACTGGAAAATTCTGAAAGAGATGGGAATATGAGACAACCTTACCCATCTCCTAAGAAATCTGTATACAGGAAAAGAAGCAACAGAACTGGACATGAAACAACAGAATGGTTCAAAATTCGAAAAGGAGTATGTCAAGGCTGTGTACTATCACCCTGCTTATTTAACTTATATGCAGGTTATATGAAATGCTGAGTTGGATGAACCTCAGGCTGGCATCACGACTGCTGGGAGAAATATCAATAATCTCAGATATGCACATGACACCACCCCAATGGCAGAAAGTGAAGAGGAACTGATCAAGTTTCCTGATTAAGGTCAAAAGGAAAGCGAAAAAGCTGACTTAAATCTCAACATTCAAAAAATGAAGATCATGGCATCCAGTCCCATCACTTCATGGCAAATAGATAGGGAAAAGTGGAAACAGTGACAGACTTTCTTTTCTTGGGCTCCAAAATCACTGTGGATCATGACTGCAGTCATGAAATTAAAAGATGCTTGCTCCTTGGAAGAAAAGTTATGACAAACCTGGATAGTGTATTAAAAAGCAGAGACATCACTTTGCTGACAAAGGTCTGTATAGTCAAAACTATGGTTTCTCCAGTAGTCACACAGGGATGTGAGACTGGACCATAAAGAAGTCTGAGCACCAAAGAAATGATGCTTTGGAATTGTGGTGCTGGAGAAGACTCCGGAGAATTCCCTGGACAGCAAGGAGATCAAACCAGTCAATCCTAAAGGAAATCAACCCAGAATATTCATTGGAAGGACTGATGCTGAAGCTGAAGTTGAAGCTCCAGTCCTTTGGCCAACCTGATGCAAAGAGCCGACTCACTGGAAAAGACCCCGAGGCTGGGAAAGACTTAGGGAAGCAGGAGAAGAGGGTGACAGAGGATGAGATGGTTGGATGGCATCACCAACAAGACTTTGAGCAAACTCCAGGAGATTCTGAAAGACAGGGAACCCTGGTGTCCACAGGGTCGCAAAGAGTTGGACACAACCGATCGACTAAACAATAAACAAAAGGATTGCTGTTAAGGGAAAGTCCTCACACTGGAAGAGTAAAAGTGTCATGGAAACAGCAAGTATTTCATTTCCCACAGGCAGTGTAGAATTGCATAATAAAATCCCCTTAATTAAGTATAGTTCTTTACCTGTTACAATTCTCATTATATTACATAAATTACCTAGAGATCTGTAGTGTTCCAATATAGTGGTGTCTTCTCTGTCAGGCAGCTCAAGGTCATGAAAATCCTGTAGTAAAAGTCTTTTGCTTCCTGATGAGGTTGAGATATAATTAATAATGTGCTGGCTGACTGTTTTGGACACCATGCTTAGCATGCTGATATCCTTCACTATCAAAAGAAATACATGCATATACGTGAAAGGATTAAATACAAGAACATCACTATTAGCAGTCTATGAACTTACAGGTTAGCTCATTAATAATACTACTAAAAATAAATAATAAAAGTGGGGAAAAGGGGAAAATCTTAAAATTGAAATTTTAGTTCTCAATGAGTTAGAAACATTTGGGGGTGTAACAGTCAAATTACCATGTCATTATAATTAGAAGCATGCTTTAAGGAGTCTGAGTATCATATTTTCTCTGAGTACCACTTACCTAACAATGATGAAATTTTAAAAAATAAACTAAATGTGAACATGGACAGGGAGGCCTGGTGTGCTGCAGTTTATGGGGTCGCAAAGAGTCGGATACGACTGAGAGATTGAACTGAACTGAACTGAACACCATTAACATTCTAGCGGGGGTCTAAGATGACAAACTACTTCTTGGGGAAAATAAAATATTCCAGTGTCCATGTTGCCTACTTATAGTTGCCAAACCTCACCTGACAAATATTTTAGAATTATTTGGAATATTTCCAATGGCAAGGCTTTAAAATTTCCAAGCGTTGATAAGGGCTGAGAATCTGAGTCAAAGGTGTTGGAAAAATAGCTGGATCGCCGATTACTACGTCTATATTTCTGGTTAGGAATCAAAGTGAAACTGGTATTCACTCTAGATGCCATCCTCTTCCTTATCTCATGAATTTATTCTGGTTAGGAAAAAAAAAGCACAAGAGACGAAGAAAAAAGGAAATTATATTGATGAAGCAATGTTGTTTCTTTAAATGGAAAAATTCATATTTTGATGGGTAAGAGTTATCTCTCTATATTTACAGAACTTCTAATGTGATGTCCAATATATGGCATTCCAACCAGTAGAGTCTACTTATTCATTCCAACATGATATGAAATACTTAAAAATCTTTTCCCTCTTAGCTAGATATTTTAGACAGAGTTTTAGTAGAAAATGAAGATGTATTTAGATGAAATGTATTCTAAGAAAAGAAATGTGACATTTTCAAACAGCAAAAGACTTAACACAAAAAAATTATAATTTCAATTCATTTAATATTTATCAATTAGTATGCTGTTTTTACTTTAATTCTTAAAAAATTCTTCTAAGTATTAATGTAGAATTAAAACTTTTCTATTTTTTAAAAACTTAATACTGACATGTTCTTTTGTTAGAAACAATAAAGAAAGGAGATTAAAAAATAGACTTTAGTTTGCAGCTTTTTAAAACTGACTAGCTCTAATAGATTAAGATGGTTTCATTATGATTCATTATGTGTGGTGAAATAAAAGTTTTGTAAAATTAATAAGACTAGAATAAATTAACGAATAATTTTCCCTCAATTCCACTTTTGTTTAATAACAGTTAATAATGAAACTCCAATATTTTGGCCACAAGATGCAAAGAACTGACTCATTGGAAAAGACTCTGATGCTGGGAAAGATTTGAAGGTGCGAGGAGAAGGGGATGACAGAAGATGACATGGTTGGATAGCATCACTGACTCGATTGCAAAGATTGGACACGACTGAGTGACTGAACTGACTGAACTGACAAGTCTTAGAAAGGATCTATATAACTTATTTCAAACTAAACACTTCCTAGAAAGAATTTTACTGAAGTTACTAGTAATTCACTTACACTAAACAATAATTCTTTTTAAAAAGTGTTATTTATCATACACAGTGACTTTGTGTCATTCCTTTCCCTACTCAAAAAATACTGTCTTTTGTAAATATACATGCATATGTACACATGCATAACTTTAACTCCGACCTAGGGCTCATTTCTGAGCCCTAAGAAACAACTAAGACATTTCATCAAAGAGTTACAAATATATCTAACCAAAATGCATTTTCTCCTTTTGGCACAAAATTGCTAAGAATCACATTGCTACTTATTCATCTAAAAGGTTACATGTCAATTTACATCAATTTAAAATCAGCTGTATAATTGAAAATATGGCCAAGAAATTTAGTGCTTAGTGAAAAGCATATTGTGAATTTCCTTTAAAACTATATACCCTACATAGTGCTTTGCTAGTAGATATTTTAGAATAATCATTAAAGTTACACAAGTAACATGCACTGTCAAAAATTTTTACAAAATACAGCAATACAAAAAGAAGAAAATTAAATTCATTTGGTTTTTAGCATAAAATCAAGCCCTTTGGCTTATATCATTCTAGAGTTTTCCATATATATTTCTTTTTTACAAAAGTAGAGGAAAGCACTGTTTACACTATTTTGTAATTCTTTTCAGTTGTAATTAAAATTGTAATTTCTTTTCATACCAATAGATAAATTTATACTTACAGAAAGTATATATTTTTAAACGGACTGCATGGGATTTCATCAAATGAAAGAATATTACTTTATTCAATCCATAAGATTGTTTTTAACTTCTCAGAGTAGGCATTTAAGAGCATTTTTCATTATAGTAAAATATACACCTGACTTAGGTTTTGTTCTGTTTCTCTGAGCACTGCCTAACCTGGGACTTGGGCAGGAGCCTGCAGGCTCTTCAGAAACTCACTGACACCTAAAACCTGCGGGGCGCTTTAGTGTGTCAACCACACACTGTATATATTTTTAAACCTCTGAGAGGAGTAAAACACAGTAATCTAAATTCTGCTAAAACTGAAGTCTCCTCTTACAATTCCTTCTTTTTCTCACTGAGGCCTGAACGTTCCGAGGGAGATAACAAGACTTTCTGAAAATCCTATAGGTGTAATCCCAAATTATTTCTGGTTTCCTCTCAGCCCTCTAGAGAATGAGAATCACGAACCCAAATAATTGTAATACGACGGCGTTTCAGTGCCCTGTTCCATCTCACTACTTTTGTCCACGTTTGAAAGGCTTTAAGTACCTCTTGGATGAACTTTTCTCCCTCTTCTCAGAGAAAACCTTCCAACAGCAATTCACTAGGATTTCTATTTTAACAAAGAAAACCCTTTGAAGAGACCCATCCCCCCCTGCTCTGGAATAAGCTCAAAACATCTTCAAGGAGGTAAACTAGGGAGGCCATAAAAGAAAAACTGCCCAATTTAAGAGTCAAACAACACTGGGATGCATTTTTGACTGTCTCCAGTCCATGGAAAGATGAAACTATCTCCAGAAATTATTGGGGAAAAAAATTTTTTTTACCACAGATTTTGACAGTTTTCCGGCTAAAGGATCACAGGAAAATGGGACTTAGTCGTTCTGCCCCACCTCCTCAAATTTCTTAATATTTAGAAAAGAAAGTTATCTCCTCAAGGTTTTGCCGCCAGGAAGAGGAAAGGTCCGGCTCGCGTCGGCTTCGAAGCTGCGTTCCAGTCTCGCAAGCGCCCCCTTGGCCTAGAGAATATTTTAGAATCCTCCCAGGAGCCCCAGCGGGGAGAAGGCCCCGCCCCCCGGATCCCATAGTGTCGTCCTCCCTGAGCTCCCTCAGGAAGGAGGCTCCGCCCCTTATAAATATTTTTTAAAAAATACCTCGCAGACCTACCCACCTCATGAATAGTCAACGAGGACGAAGCAGGTCTTTGGCTCCAGAACCTAAGCCAAAGCCACTCGTTACTTCAGGCTGATAATAAGAAGGGGTGGAGCCGTTAGAAACGGGAGTGCGTGCGTGCTAAGTCGCGTCAGACTCTGCGACCCCATGCGCTGTGGCTCGCTAGGCTCTTCTGTTCGTGGAATTCTCCAGGGAAGAATACTAGAGTCGGTTGCCATTCGCCGTTTCAGGGGATCTTCCCGACCCAGGGATCGAACCGGCGTGTCTCAAGTCTCCTGCATTGGCATTCTGGTTCTTTACCACTAGCGCTACCTGGGAAGCCCAGAAACGGGGCGGGCGGGGAGGGGGTAAGGCGAAGGATGCAAAATGAAGAGCCCCAGTCTGGTGAACCGCACATGTGTTCCAAACAATTTCCTTTCCCTTTAACCTAGTTTTAAGCCGGCTTTTAAATCCACGCCCCCCCACCGCCTGGTGGCTCAGACGGTAAAGAATCCGACTGTAATGTAGGAGACCTGGGTTTGATCCCTGGGTTGGGGAGATCCCCTGGAGAAGGGAACGGTTTCGCACTCCTGGAGAAATCCGTGGACAGAGGTACCTGGCAGGCTAGTCCATGGGATCACAAAGAGTCGGACTGAGCCATTTTCACTTCCCGCCCCCTCCCCCGGCCAAGAGGGTAAGTTACTAAGTTACAAGAGCTTTCATGAAAACTTCTTTTGGGGAAAACCCCCAATGTTCCCTTTCAAACCTATCTGGGTGCCTAGAACAAAGAAGGATGAGTGCCTCCGGTATCTCAAGATGGAGTCCAAGACAAATCTTCCTTGCTTGGTCCTCCTCCTCCCTTGAAGAATAAGTTCTCATTCATTTATTCATTCATTGACATTTTATTGAAACCTGCTTTGGGCCAGACAAAAGATCAGGTCTTAAAGATACAACAGAGAACAAGTCATATGTGTTCTGCCTTACTGGAGCTCATTAGTCTAATGGGAAATATACAATGAACAGACAAAATAAACTACAGATGGAGAGCAGTGTTACGGAGGAAATAAGGCGAACAGAAA
Organism: Antilocapra americana; assembly: GCA_007570785.1. NCBI lineage: Eukaryota > Metazoa > Chordata > Mammalia > Artiodactyla > Antilocapridae > Antilocapra > Antilocapra americana. The sequence continues at coordinate 15,735,041 of ML664177.1, read as the reverse complement.
ATATGAAAGTTGGCGGCATATGAAAGTTGGAGGCAGGGAGCATGTACCTATGTTAGATGCACTGGTCTGAAAGGTCCCTTTGAATAGGTTACATTTAATTTGAGAACTAATGGAGGAGAAGGAGCCAGTCAGGAGAGGGGCTGGGAGAAAAGGGAACAGCAGTATAGATTTTGGTATGTTCTAGGTATTTGCAAGCCTGGCTGGCAGAGTTTAGCAAGCAACTAGGAGTGACCCTATGGAGACCCTGGAGGGGCAGCACAGATGTGGATGTGCAGGACTTCATACTAAGGCCCTGAATGAAAGCCAGCTTAGAATCACAGTAGGCTCTTCCTGGTAGCGCAGCTGGTAAAGAATCTGCCTGCAATGCAAGAGACCCTAGTTTGATTCCTGGGTCAGAGGATCCCCTGGAGACGGGATAGGCTACCCACTCTAGTATTCTTTTCTGAAGCATCCCTGTGAACGGAAGAGTCTGGCGGGCTAAGAGTCAGACACAGCTCAAACTCCTGTCTTTGCGGACCCACTCCACATTATATGCAAGAAATTAAGATGTACCCACATTCCTCAGTAAAATAAAATATATAAGTAATTCCATAAAGATTGAGATGAAATTTAGGATTAATTGACATATATCATATAGTCACAGATTTGCATTAATTTTGACTTACAAAGTTTTTTTGTGGAGAAGGAAATGGCAACCCACTCCAGTATCCTTGCCTAGGAAATCCCATGGACAAAGGAGCCTGGCAGCCTACAGTCCGTGGGGTCACAAAGAGTCGGACACAACTGAGCAGCTGAGCATGCAGTGTTTCCTCAAATTTAAGCTCTTTGGAGTGCCCCTGGTTCTTGGTTCTGCAGTCTTCTCTGGAGCCCCTCATGGAGCTGACCGGGACCAAGTCACCCCATGCAGCTGCATTTCTTTCGAGAGCACCTGGCCCTTTAGATGGCTGGCTCTGAGAAACAAGTCCTGTGTGAACTGTGCTGGCAGGGATCTGTTAGGAGGGCCACACAGGAGAAGGTGACCGTGGGCTCACACAGTGTCCGCTGAAAGCCAGGTAGAAAGACATGTGTTTGCTCTGCAACGTGATGAACACACTGCCAAATCTCCAGACAGTCCAGAGGGTCAGTTGTCAAGCAAATGAGCACTTTTGAAAAGTAGTTTTGCAGATCCATCAAGAACCACAAAAATATTCATACCTATTTACCCAGTAATCCCACTTCTAGAAACCTTTTATAAGAAAAATCAGAGATGCTATATAAGGTTTATACATGAGAATAGTAACCCCAAGATTCAGCGAAAACTCTGCAAACACTCATCATATGAGAATGACTAAATAAATTATGCCTCTTCACACTACAGCTTTGCCCATTATTAAAAATATCCTTTCAAAGATTTTTTAATGACATAGGATATAAAGTTTTAAGAAAGTTATGATATGATTCCAAATTTAAATATTCTGTTTGTATATATATACGCACATACATTTTAAATATATAAGTGAATTAAAAGACTAGACAGAAAAAAAAATTTTTTTGGAGCTACTTCTTTTTTCTCTTGTCCCAAACGTTTTTTATTAGGTTCTCGACAAGATCTCAACCTCTAGGCAGTGGGCCATGAGTGCCTAATGGATACAAAGATACAGAGTGATAAAAAAAACTTAGATTTTATTCAATGTCATGGAAAGTCATGGAGGTCTTTTAAGCAGAGAATGGTACAATACAATCTGACTTACATCACTCAAAGATTGTGCTGGCTTTTATGTGGAGAATGAATGTGGCTGGTGAGAGTAGAAGAGGTAAGATCTGTTAGAATTGTTGTGCAGGGTTGGAGTGACTGCCTTAGAGAGACAGATTTGAGATATTTTGGGGGGATAAAAGTAACTGAATTTGTTGATGGATTGGATATGGGAGGGAAGATAAAGGAGATAGGGATGATTCTTAGCCTTTTGACTTCCATAAGTGGATAGATATTAATTTCATTTACTGAGATAGTCAAGGTTGGAGTTGTTCTAGCAGAAAATAAAAAGTTTAATTTTGCAGATGTAAGTTTGATGTGTCTATGAGATATCAAGGGAGATGTCAAGAAAGCAGTTGAATTACATCTGGGGGCTCGAGGAAAAAAATCTGGGCTGGATATATAAATTTAAGAGTTTTCTGCAATAGAAGAACAGAATCTCTTCAGAGATTTGGGAAAGGGAGACAGTGAAGCTCCAGACCACCTACTGAATCAGAATCTGCTTTTTCTTTTTCTTTTTGTCACATCTGGAGGCATGTGGGATTTTAGTTCCCGATTAGGGCTCAAACCCTTGCCCTCTGCATTGGAAGGGCAGAATCTTAACCATTGAACCGCCAGGGAAGTCCCCAGAATCTGAATTTTAACAAAATCCCCAGTCAAGTTTGAGATATGCTGATTTAGGCCATTTTACAGGCCATCTCCTCCTTTCAACGCTTAAAAATTCCTAAATAAGAAATCTTCATTCTTTGTATTGAAACCATGCAACTCAGATTGGGACTTGAACCTATGGTCTTTTAATTGAGATCACACCTGGTCTTAGAACCTAATGAACTCAGGTTCTCGATATCTCCTGGCAGAATGAATTCAGTGAGAGACAAAGTGATAGGTAAGAAGTGGATTTATTTAGGATGGCCTCCACAGAGTGTGTGAAGAGTCTTCCCTGGTAGCTCAGACAGTAAACAATCTGCCTGTAATGTGGGAGACCTGGGTTTGATCCCTGGGTTGGGAAGATCCCCTGGAGAAGGGACCAGCTACCCACTCCAGTATTCTGGTATGGAGAGTCCGCATGGACAGAGGAGCCTGGTGGGCTACAGTCCATGGCGTCACAAAGAGTCAGGCAGGACTGAGCTACTTTCACTCACTCATTCCAGAGTGTGAGCCATCTCAGAAGGTGAGAGTCCAAAAAGATGAGGTGACAAAAGATGGGATGATTGGACAGCATCATCGACACAATGGACATGAGTTTGAGAAAACTCTGGGAGATAGTGAAGGACAGGGAAGACTGGTGTGCTGCAGTTCATAGGGTTGCAAAGAGTTGAACACGACTTAGAGACTGAACAACAATAACAATACCTATGTGATTTTTTTAAAGGTGGTGCCCTGCCCCCTTCCCTCCTGTTTCAGTACTTCTCAAAGGTCACTTCATTTGGCCTTGAATCATAATTAATTATGTACAGGTCTTAGTTATCCTATTAGATTGTGAGCTCTTTGAAAGATGTAACAGTGAAATCTCAATTTAAAGTTAGTACACTTGGTATTTTGCCTGATGCTCTGCTACTTCCCCATATACACATGTAAACTGACCCAAACCCAAGTGGTGCTAGTGTTGTAACTGATGCTCAGAATTTGCCAGGATCCATATGTAAATTGACTCTCATATGTGCCATGTGTGGGAAGGACTATCTATTGCAGTTATTATTTTTTAAAGTTGGAAGATAATTGCTTTACAATGTTGTATTAGTTTCTGCCATGAGTTCATTTCAGTTGTTCAGTCGTGTCCGACCCTTTGCGACCCCGTGGACTGCAGCACGCCAGCCTTCCTTGTCCATCACCAACTCCCGGAACTTGCCCAGACTTATGTCCCTTGAGTCCGTGATGCCATCCAGCCATCTCACCCTCTCGTCCCCTTCTCCTCCTGCCTTTAATCTTACTCAGCATCAGGGTCTTCCCCACTTCTTCACATCAGGTGGCCCAAGTACTGGAGTTTCAGCTTCAGCATCAGTCCTTCCAATGAACACCCAGGACTGATCTCCTTTAGGATGAACTGGTTGGATCTCCTTGCAGTCCAAGGGACTCTCAAAGAGTCTTCTCCAACACCACAGTTCAAAAGCATCAGTTTTTTGGCGCTCAGCTTTCTTTATAGTCCGACTCTGACATCCATACACGACTACTGGAAAAACCAGAGCTTTGATTAAACTCTGTTGGTAGAGTAATGTCTCTGCTTTTTAATATGCTGTCTAGGTTGGTCATAGCTTTTATTCCAAGGGGCAAGCGTCTTTTAATTTCATGGTTACTGTTACCATCTGCAGTGATTTTGGAGTCCCCCAAAATAACGTCTCTCACTGTTTCCATTGTTTCCCCATCTATTTGCCATGAAGTGATGAGACCGGATGCTATGATCTTAGTTTTCTGAAAGTTGAGTTTTAATCCAACTTTTTCACCCTCCTCTTTTACTTTCATCAAGAGGCTTTTTAGTTCTTCTCCACTTTCTGCCACATGGGTGGTATCATCTGCATATCTGAGGTTATTGATATTTCTCCTGGAAATCTTGATTCCAGCTTGTGCTTCATCCAGCCTGGCATTTGGCATGATGTACTCTGCATATAAGTTAAATAAGCAGGGTGACAATATACCACCTTGACGTATTCCTTTCTTGATTTGGAACTAGTCTGTTGTTCCATGTCCAGTTCTAACTGTTCCTTCTTGACCTGCACATACAGATTTCTCAGGAGGCAGGTCAGGTGGTCTGGTATTCCCATCTCTTTAAGAATTTTCCACAGTTTGTTGTGATCCACACTGTCAAAGGCTTTGGCATAGTCAATAAAGCAAATGTGGATGTCTTTCTGGAACTCTCTTGCTTTTTTGATGATCCAGCGGATATTGGCAATTTGATCTCTGGTTCCTTTGCCTTTTCTAAATCTAGTTTGAACATCTGGAAGTTCTCAGTTCACATACTATTGAAGCCTGGCTTGGAGAATTTTGAGCATTACTTTGCTAGCATATGAAATGAGTACCATTGTGCGGTAGTTTGAACATTCTTTGGCATTGCCTCTCTTTGGGATTGGAATGAAAACTGACCTTTTCCAGTCCTGTGGCCACTGCTGAGTTTTCCAGATTTGCTGGCATATTGAGTGCAGCACTTTTATGGCATCATCTTTTAGGCTTTGAAATAGCTCAACTGGAATTCCATCACCGCCACTAGCTTTGTTTGTAGTGATGCTTCCTAAGGCCCACTTGACTTCTTATTCCAGGATGTCTGTCTCTAGGTGAGTGATCACACCATCGTGGTTACCTGGGTCATGAAGATCTTTTTTGTATGGTTCTTCTGTGTATCCCTGTCACCTCTTCTTAATATCTTCTGCTTCTGTTAGGTCCATACCATTTCTGTCCTTTATTGTGCCCATCTTTGCATGAAATGTTCCCTTGGTATCTAATTTTCTTGAAGAGAGTCTTTCCCATTCTATTGTTTTCCTCTATTTCTTTGCATTGATCACTGAGGAAGGCTTTCTTATCTCTCCTTGTTATTCTTTGAAATGCTGCATTCAGATGGACCATTCTTTCCTTTTCTCCTTTGCCTTTATCTTCTCTTCTTAGCTATTTATAAGGCCTTGCCAGACAACCATTTTGCCTTTCTTTTTTTTTGGTGATGGTCTTGATCACTGCCTCCTGTAAAATGTCCTAAATCTCCGTTCATAGTTCTTCAGGCACTCTGTCCATCAGACCTAATCCCTTGAATCTATTTGTCACTTCCACTGTATAATCGTCAGGGATTTGATTTAAGTCATACCTGAATGGTCTAGTGGTTTTCCCTACTTTTTTAAATTTTCAAGGCATAGACTTGGATTACTGTGATATTGAATGGTTTGCCTTGGAAATGAAAAGAGATCATTCTGTCATTTTTGAGATTGTATCCAAGTACTGCATTTGGGACTCTTTTGTTGACTGTGATGGCTACTCCATTTCTTCTAAGGGATTCTTGCCCACAATAGTAGATATAATGGTCATCTGAGTTAAGTTCACCCATTCCAGTCCATTGTAGTTCATTGATTCCTAAAATATTGATGTTCACTCTTGCCTTCTCCTGTTTGACCACTTTCAATTTGCCTTGATGCATGGACCTAATATTCCAGGTTCCTATGCAATATTGCTCTTTATAGCATTGGACTTTATTTCCATCACCCGTCACATCCACAGTTGGGTGTTGTTTTTGCTTTGGCTCCATCTCTTCATTCTTTCTGAAGTTATTTCTCCATCTTCTCCAGTAGCATATTGGGCACCTGCCAACCTGGGGAGTTCATCTTTCAGTGTCATACTTTTTTGCCTTTTCATACTGTTCATGGGGTTCTCAAGGCAAGAATACTGAAGTGGTTTGCCATTCCCTTCTCCAGTGGGCCACATTTTGTCAGAACTCTCCGCCATGACCCATCTGTCTTGGGTGGCCCTACATGGCAAGGCTCATTGAGCTAGACAAGGCTGTGGTCCATGTGATCAGTTTGGTTAGTTTTCTATGATTGTGATTTTCATTCTGTCTGCCCTCTGATGGATAGGGTTAAGAGGCTTATGGAAGCTTCCTGATTGAAGAGACTGACTGAAGGGGAAACTGGGTCTTGTTCTGATGGGTGGGGCTGGGTTCAGTAAATCTTTAATCCAGTTTTCTGTTGATAGCTGGGGCTGTGCTTGACCTGAAGCCAAACTATGGTGGACATCATGAAGATAATGGTGACCTCCTTCAAAAGGTCCCACGCATGCACGCTGGACTCAGTGCCTCTGACCCTGACGCAGGCCACCACTGACCCATGCCTCTGCTGGAGACTCCTGGACACTCCTGGGCATATCTGGGTCAGGGTCTTGCACACTGTCACAGGTGGGCTGTGCATCTTAATCACCTCCCTGGTCCCAGCCGCTTGGTTTCCCAGGTGCACCTTGAGAGCACCATCTCAGGTGTGCTGAATGTCTCCTCTGGAGAGATGGTCTCAGGCTGCGACCCTCCTGGCAGATGTCAACCATCCAGGATCTCAGGAAGAGGTGGTTAGCAGCTGGGAGCCTGCTCACAGTTTAGTGGAAGATGCCATCTCTAGGGCTAAGAGTGTAGCAGCCCCTTGCCTTCCGAGCCTGCCTCTCTGCCTCCTGGTGGGGAGGGGCCGGTAGGCAGGCAGCCAGCTAGCTTTCTTTTTGTATTCGCTCAATCCTTTGTTCTGAGAGCAGGCCAGGCTGGGTCTTAAGTTGTTAGGTTAGAGCCTTTCTCAGGAAAGTTCTCTTTTGCGCAGTTGCGGTTAGGTGTGTATTCCTGGTTATGTTGCTTTCTGAGATTCCAAAACTCCCCACAGACTGGCCTGTGAGAGGGTTTCCTACTGTGTAGAAACTTCTCCTCCTTCACAACTCCCTCCCCAGGACAGGTCTCCATTCCTAACTCTTTTGTCTCTTTTTGTCTTTTATATTTTGTCCTACCTCCTTTCGAAGAGAATGGGCTGCCTTTTTGGGTTCCTGGTGTCCTCCGCCAGTGTTCAGAAGTTTCTGCCATACAGCAATGCAAATCAGCCACAAGCATACATATATTCCCTGTTGCCATTATTTTTTACTTAATAAAATGAGCATCTAACTATTACTTTATGTTATAGCCTAGAATATCATTCCTTTTACCTTCAACTGCTAAGTGATCAAATTGTCTTCATTTGTGAATTCCAGAGTAAGTGGAGAGCTGATGTAAAGTATTCAAAAACAGCTGGCTACTTGTAACATCACACAAAAATTTTAAGAAAGGAAATTTCACAAATTTCTTTGATTAAACCATACATAAGTTTTTCTTTAAAAATATTAATTTAAAATTCCTATTAGAAATCGTTGTTTAGTGCAGAAAAAAGAAAAATGTACACAAGTCTTCTTTCCCTCCATTCCTTAACAATTAACTTAATCTTTCTACTTGAGGGTAATCAATAATAATAGTTTGGTACTTTGCCTTCCTGATGGAATCTTCCTTGGTCAGTAAATACAGATCTATATCATCTTTTTCACTAGTTACATGGTATTTCACTATAAAGATACATCAGACGTTCATTTAACTGGTTCAGCATCACTAATTTTTTTCCAATTTTTTTTTTTGTATTAATCCTGCAAAGAGCACTTTGTATGTTCATCTTAGGATAAACTTTTTAAAATTTTGGTTGTAAGAGGATATCACTTAAAATTAGGAAAAACTTCAAGTGATAGAAAAATCCAAAATATAGTAGCTTAAGCATGATAGAAGTTTATTTTTCTCATATAAACAAAGTTTAGAGATAAGTAATTGGGACTAGTGTGGCAACTCCACAAATATTTGGAACCCAGGCCCCTTCTATCTAGTTGCTCCACATCCTCAACCTGTGGCTTCCACCTCATGGCCCAAGAAGGCTTCTTGAGCTCAAGCTATCATGTTCACGTTCCAGTCAGCAGGAAGAAGGAAAGGAAAGAAGGGACTTCTCCCTGACAGTTGAAAGACCCTTGCCTTGACATGGATTTGGCCAGAATTTAATAACATGATCCATCCTAACTGAGAAATATCTTGGAAGACCCTGTGTCCAGCTTAAAAATAGGGGATACTATTACTGTATAAGAAGGGAAGAGCAGCCATCAGAGTACAACAACAGTCCCTGTACAAATAGTAAGCACATTTCCCACTTTTGGTACATTTTATCTTCTGGTTTCCCAACCAGAAGTAAAACAGTTTTTAATGTCCAAATTAATCTAATAGCTTAATTCAATTTCCTGTTGGTTCTTGATAGAGAAGACCACATAGTTGGCTTATATCTTTTATATCATTGAAAATAATTAAAGCTACTTCTAAATTCCCTTCTTTAGACAAAGTGTTTTCCTTTCTAGTTTGATTTCCTTGGCATTTCCAAATCCTATTCCATCCTTCTGGGATATTTCTCATCTCTTAATGTTGCTTTATTTGGACCCTAAGTCTGTTACCTTTTCTTTTGACTAAAGCCTCACTGGTTGAATTTAATTGAAACATCGTGATTTCTGTCTTTTACTTTTGAGCATTTATTTCTTTAAATACTAAAAATAAAGCCCACTGACTGAGTTTTTAAAAAATTTGTCCATGCCCCATGGTGTGTGGGGAGTTCCCCAACCAGGGATCAAACCTATGGTCCCTGCACTGGAAGCACAAGTCCTAACCTCTAGACCACCAGAGAAGTCCCCCAATTGATGTTTTTTTTTTTTTTTTTTTTTTTATCATTTCTTGGGTCCTCATTTTTTTTTTTTTTTCAGAAAAGATGGGTATTTTCTTTATTTTATTTTTTTCAATTTTCTTTTTATATTTAAAGACTAGTCAACTGAATCAGAAACATTGCCAGCAAAAATAATAAGGCAAATTCATGTGCCTTGGGCACTTGAATCGGGCAGTCAGAAAAAAATATACTAATAAGAATAAAACTGTGTAAGGGTATATGGAAGAAGAGACTTTACGTAAAGTCCTTAGAATGTAACGTGGTGACAAGGGTTCATCCAAAAATAGGCATTGACAACAGAATGGCAAGAAATTCCTCACTTTTCAGGCAAGGACACCAAGGTCCAAAAAATGTGTCTTTCCTAAGATTTTCACCTCCAGCATCCTTCTTGTTATGAAGCCAATTTGAGTAATTACATTTGGGTCATGTCAAATTTTGCCTGGAAAATTGAGGGCAGGAGAATAAGGGGGTGACAGGGATGAGATGATTGGATGGTGTCACTGACTCAATGGACATGAGAAAGCTCTGGGAGATAGTGAAGGGCAGAAAAGCCTGGTGTGCTGCAGTCCACCAGGATGCAAAGAGTTGGACATGACTAACAACAACAACAAGAAGTCTACAAAAAGAAGGGGGGAAAAGAGGCCAAAAAGTCTACTATAATGTGCATAGTGTTATACTATTTGAAAATGAAAAAAATATATACATGAGTATATAAAATGCTGGGAGTGTAAGCTGATAGAGTAGGGGCTCCCTGGAGAAACAGAACCAGGCATAGCTTTTTGACATAAGAGAAGCCATTTTTGGCCTAGGCCATTTTGTAATCTAAGCCTGGTCTCAGTATTTGCCTTTGAACAGGTCTCAGTAATAATGAACTTAAGGAAACAAAAGAACAACCTGTTAGCAGGCAAGAGAAGTAGCAGCAGCAAAGATAATAAATCAGTTGTAAATATTTCAGGTTCTGTTTCACAGGTAGAGATCAGCCTGAAGCACTTTCTTGAGCTGTTTTGTAGAATTCAAACCCCCTCAGCACCAAAGCAACTGGAATCTAAGTGATGATTGTATTGACCCCTTTTGACCTCCATGGCTTTGCTCAACTAAAACTTGGGTTCTGTTGACCTTTACCCCAACTCTATGCTGACTTCTCTTTTCAAGTCCCTTCAAGAATATGTATGTACGCTTGGCTTAAAACCTTACCCAGTTTTGCTGTTTGGGGAGATACTGCTTTGGGAAAGATCCTCTGTGGTGTTCTTACTTTCTGCAAGTAATAAGTCCCTCCTTCCTCCAAACTTTGGCTTGGGTGTCTTTTTTGGCTCAGTACCCACTAAGAGGTGAGCCCAGTTTTCAGGGCTCAGAAGAAATGCCACTAGTAAAATGTCATGTGTCATGTACGCATGCTCAGTCATGTCCGACTCTTTGAGACTTGATAGACTATAGCCCTCCAGGCTCCTCTGTTCATGGAATTCTTCAGGCAAGAAAACTGGAGTGAGTTGCCATTTCCTTCTCCAGGGGATCTTCCCAACCCAGGGATCGAACCCACGTCTCCTGAGTCTTGTGCATTGGCAGGCAGATCCTGCCACCAATGGCAGGTCTACTATGCCACCTGGGAAGACCTACTGCATAATATAGTAGTTATTTTAAGGGAGATTAACAAAAAAAAAGTTCTTTTTTCTATTGTGCATTTCTGGATTTTCCAAGCTCTTTGTATTGAGTTTGTATTATTTGTGCTATTAAAAACATTATTTAAAATATACACTGTTGCATATTACTGTAGGACAAATGGAAGAGATGGAAGAGGGTTGAAGTCACTTTGGATATTTTTTAATGAGGATCATCATCAACTGAAAGATATCAATAAATAAATATACTCAAATATTTAAGCCAGTTGATAGCTCTGTCTGGGAAATCATGAGGCAGAGGAACAAATAGCACAGAAGTTAGTGGGCACTACTCCCCTTTCCCAAAATCTTTTTCCAATCTTCTTTCAAAACGAGCCCTCCTCCAAGATTAGTTTTTAAAAAGGTTTTGGATTCTGATTTTTTTTTCTTTTTTTTGACTTTGTGACTTGTGGGATTTTAGTCTTGGCAGGGAGAATAGAGTCCTAAACACTGGACTGCCAAGGAATTCCCCAAGATTCTGATTTTATTACTTCTTAGATTGAATCAAGGTCCAGGCAGCTGTACCAAGAAACCCCTAGATACTGTGGATTCAGATATGAAGGGACTGGCTGTCGGCTCCTACCCTTGGAAGCCAACTCAATCCCAACTGGCAATAAATTTTTAAAAACTGAAGTATAGTTGATTTACACTATTGTGTTAGTTTCAGGTATATAGCTAAGTGAATCAGTTATTTTTTTCAGGTTATTTTCTGTTATAGGTTATTACAAGATATTGAATATAACTCACTGTGCAATACAGTAAATAAATCCTTGTTGTTTATCTATTTTATATACATTGTGGTATATCTGTTAACCTCATACTCCTAATCTATCCCTTCCTCCCTTCCCTTTTGTTAACCTTAAGTTTGTTTTCTATGTCTGTGAGTCTGTTTCTGTTTTGTAAACAATTTCATTTGTATTATTTTTTTGATTTCACGTGTAAGGGATATCATGTAATATTTGTCTTTCTCTGACTTATTTCCACTTAGTATGATAATCTCTAGGCTTATCCATTTTGCTGCAAATGACATTATTTCATTCTCTTTTTTTGGGTGAGTAATATTCTATTGTAGATATGTACCACATCTTCTTATCCATTTATTTATCAATGGATACTTAGGTTGCTTTCATGTTTTGACTATTGTAAATAGTGCTACAATGAATATTGGGTGCATGTATCTTTTTGAATTCATTTTTTTTTGCTGGGGTGGAAAACCACATGGCTTGCAGGATTTTAGTACCCCAACCAGGGATGGAAACCATGCCCCCTTCAGTGGAAGCGTGGGGTCCTAACCACTGGACTGCCAGGGAATTCTTTGAATTAGAGTTTTCATCTTTTCTGAATACATGCCTGGGAAAGGGATCACTGGATCATATGGTAGCTATATTTTTAGTTATTTTGAGGAGCCTCTATACTACTCTCCATATTGGCTGTACGAATTTACATTTCCACCAACAGTCTAAGAGGATTCCCTTTTATCCACACCCTCTCCAGCATTTATTATTTGTAGTCTTTTTGATGATAGCCATGCTGACCTGTCTGAGGTGATATCTAATGGGATTTGTTTTGCATTTCTCTAAAAATTGCCATTGTTGAGCACTTTTTTATGTCCAACTAGCAATACATTTAGTCCTATGTTTTATATTTCATGATTGAATTATTTAGGCTGCACTTTTAGCATTGTGTTGAGAATTCTGGAAAGTAGTTTTAGTTACTTTAATAATTAAGGCAAGTGAGCCATAAATTGGGAGCAAATACTTGCAAAAGACATGTCTGATGAAGGAAATTTACCCAAAATATACTATAATCTCTTAAAATTGTAAGAAAATGAGCAACCCAATTAAACGATGAGCAAAAGACCTCAACAGATAGATATACCTCACTGAAGAAGCTATACAGGGACTTCTTGGCGGTCCAGTGATTAAGACTCTGTGCTTCCACTGCAAGGAGCACAGGTTCAATCTGATCATTGGTCCTGCATGCCATGCAGTGTGGCCAAAAAATCAAAGTATTAAAAGAGGAAGACATTCAAAAGGAAAACAAGTATATGAAAGATGCCATGTATCATATGTCTTCAGGGAATTGCAAATTTTAAACAACAGTGAGATCCTATTACACACCTATTGGAATGGCCAAATTCCAAAATACTGACAACACCAAATGCTGGTGAGGATGTGGAACAAAAGGAACTGTCATTTATTGTTGGCAGAAAAACAAAATGGTACAGCCACTTTGGAAGACAGCTTGGCAATTTGTTACAAAACTGAACATGTTCTTACCATATGATCCAGCAGTCATACTCCTTGGTATTTACCCAAAGGAACTGAAAACTTATGTCCACACAAAAACCTGCACATGGATGTTTATAGCAGTTTTGTTCATAACTGACAAAATTTGGAACCAACCATGTCCTTCAGTAGGTGATAGATAAATAAACTGTGGTATATCCAGACAATGGAATATTCAGTGCTAAAAAGAAATGAGCTATCAAGCTACTGAAAGACATGGAGGAAACTAAAACACATATTATTAAGTGAAAGAAGACAATCTGAAAAGGCTACATACTGTATAATTCCAACTATATGACATGTGGAAAAGGTAAAACTATGGAGAGAGTAAAAAGATCAGTGGTTGCCAGGGGCTAGGGAGGAGGAGGGAATAAACAGGCAGAGCACAGAGGATTTTTAGGGCAGGGAAACTATTTATGATACCATAATATAGACAGAGGTTGTAACATTGTGGAGGAGGCAGTGACCAAAACCGTACTAAAGAAGAAGAAATGCAAGAAGACAAAGTGGTTATCTGAGGAAGCTTTACAAATAGTTGAGGAAAGAAGAGACACAAAGGCAAAGAAGGAGAAAGATATGCCCAACTGAATGCAGAATTCCAGAGAAGAGCAAGGAGAGATAAGAAAACCTTAAGTGAACAATGAAAAGAAAAAAAGGAAAACAGTAGAATGGGAAAGACTAGAAATCTCTTCAAGAAAATTGGAGGAATCAAGGGAACATTTCATACAAGGATGGGCACAATAAAGGACAGAAATGGTAAGGACCTAAAAGAAGCAGAAGAGATTAAAAAGGGGTGTCAAGCTTACACAGAAGAACCATACAAAAAGGACTTAGTGACCCAGATAACCACGATGGTGTGATCACTCACCTAGAGACAGACATCCTGGGATATGAAATCGAGTGGGCTTTAGGAAGCATTGCTACGAACAAAGCTAGTGGAGGTGATAGAATTCCAGCGGACCTATTTCAAATCCTAAAAGATGACGCTGTTAAAGTGCTGCACTCAGTATGCCAGCAAGTTTGGAAAATTCAGCAGTGGCCACAGGACTGGAAAAGGTTGTTTTCATCCCAATCTCGAAGAAAGGCAATGCCAAAGAATGTTCAAACTACTGAACAATTGCACTCATTTCACATGCTAGCAAGGTTATGCTCAAAAATCTTTTGAGCTAGGCTTCAATAGTATGTGAACCAAGAACTTCCAGATGTACAAGGTGGTTTTAGAAAAGGCTGAGGAATCAGAGATCAAATTGCCAGTCTTTGCTGGATCATAGAGAAAGCAAGGGAATTCCAGAAAAACATCTACTTCTGCTTCATTGACTATGCTAAAACCTTTGGCTGTGTGGATCACATCAAACTGTGGAAAATTCTGAAAGAGATGGGAATACCAGACCACCTTACCTGCCTCCTGAGAAACCTGCATGTGGGTCAAGAAGTAACATTTCAAACCAGGCATGGAACAATAGACTGGTTTAAAATTGGGAAAGGAGGACAGCAAGGATGTATATTATCACCCCGCTCATTTAACTTCTATGCAGAGTACATCATGCAAAATGCCAGCCTGGATGAATCTCAAGCTGGAATCAAGATTGCCAGGAGAATATCAACAGTCTCAGATATGCAGATGATACCACTCTATTAGCAGAAAATGAAGAGGAACTATAGTCTCTTGATGAGGGTGAAAGAGGAGAGTGAAAAAGCTGGTTTAAAATTCAATGTTAAAAAAAAAAAAGAAGATCATGGCATCCAGGCCCATCACTTCATGGCAAATAGAAGGGGAAAAGTGGAAACAGTGACAGATTTTCTTTTCTTGGGCTCCAAAATCACTGTGGACAATGATTGCAGCCTTAAAATGAAAGGATGCTTGCTCTCTGGAAGGAAAACTATGACAAACTTAGCATATTTAAAAAAAGCAGAGGCATCATTTTGTTGACAAAAGCCTGTATAGTCAAAGCTATGATTTTTCCAGTAGTCATGTATGGATGTGACAGTTGGACCATAAAGAAGTCTGAGCACCAAAGAATTGATACTTTGAAATTGTGGTGCTGAAAAAGACTCTTGAGAGCCCCTTGAACTGCGAAGTGACCAAACCAGTTGATCCTAAAGGAAATGAGCCCTGAATATTCTTTGGAAGGGCTGAAGCTGAAGCTCTAATCCTCTGGCCATCTGATGCAAAGATCTGACTCATTGGAAAAGACCCTGGTGCTGGGAGAGATTGAAGGCAAAAGGAGAAGGGAGCAACAGAGGATAAGATGGTTAGATAGGATCACCGACTCAATGGACATGAATTTGAGCAAACTCCAGAAGGTCGTGGAGGACATGGGAGTCTGGCATGCTGTAGTCCAAGGGGTCACAAAGAGTCAGACATAACTTAGCAACTGAACAACAATACTGGATGCATGTCGTTAAATGTTGTCAAAACTCTTAGAATGTTCAATATCAAAAGTGAAACCTAATGTACTTTGGACTTTGAGTGACAATGATGTGTCTATCAAGTTTAACAAATGTTACATTCTGGTGGGAAATGTTGATGCTGAGGGACGTTTTTGTGAGCAGGGGGTCTAAGGCGAGGGGCAGGAGGTATATTGAAAATCTCTGTACCTTTCATTAAATTTTACTGTGAACCTAAAACTGCTCTAAAAAAAAATAAACTCTATATGTAAAAAAGTTAAGGCCAACAATTAGTCTTTAATTCAGGAACATTTTTCCAGTTTTAATAGAAAAAAAACCTAGACTTTGCAGATATAAAGCAGATTTTAAAAATAGGTACATGTATTCCAGATTATGTGTGTGTGAAAGTAGTTGAGTATTTGTAGAAGACAAAAATTAAATATTCCAAAAATCTTTATAAGATACTTTAAGAAAAACATTTTTTTCTGTTCTATTGAGTACTTCTTATCAGATCTCATAAACATAGCAGTAACAGTAATTAATAAAGTTAGTTTGATTTGAGTAGATTTGGGAGGACAGTCATTGCAAAACACTGGGTGTTATGGAAAAAACTGCTAAAAATGAATTTTCTTAAATTTATTTATTTTTAACTGGAGGATGATTGCTTTACAATATTGTGTTGGTTTCTGCCACACATCAGCATAAATCAGCCATAGGTATACATATATCCCCTCTCTCTTGAACCTCCCTCCTACCTCCTACACCATCCCACCCCTCTAAGTTGTTACAGAGCCCAGGTTTGAGTTCCCTGAGTCATACAGCAAATTTCCATTGGCTATCTATTTTACATATGGTAGTGTGTATGTTTGGAGAAGGAAAGTGTATGTTTCCACATTACTCTCTCCATTAGTCCTACTCTCTCCTTCCTTCCCCCACTCCCATGTCAATAAATCTGTTCTCTATGTCTGTCTCCATTGCTACCCTGCAAATAGGTTTATCAGTACTATCTTTCTAGATTCCATACATATGCATTAATATGTGACATTTGTTTTTAATCTAGGTCTACTTCACTCTATATAATAAGCTCTAGGTTCACCCACCTCATTAGAACTGACTTAAATGTGTTCCTTTTTATGGCTGAGTAATAGTCCATTGCGTATATGTACCACAGCTTCTTTATCCATTCATCTGTTGATGGACATCTAGGTTGCTTCCATGTCTTAGGTATTGGAAATTGATTTTTAGATGCTCAAGTCAGATGGCTTGATTCATTTGGAATGTTTTAAAAATGGGAAACAGGGCTTTTCTGGTGGCTCAGATGGTAAAGAATCTGCCTGCAATGAGATCCCTGGATTGGGAAGATCCTTCCCCTGGAGAAGGGAATTGCTAACCACTCCAGGATTCTTGCTTGGAAAATTCCATGGGCAGAGAAGCCTGGAGGGTTGCAATCCATGGGGTCGCAAAGAGTCAGAGACGACTGAACGACTTTCACTTTCACTTTTTTTTTCCCCAAGAAATGCAAAATGCTAGAAGTGGGAAAACTTGGAAATCTATAATTCTCATTAGTTGACTGAAATTACTAAGTAAACAAGCCATAGGATCTAGAGAATTCAATAACTACTGAAAAAGAGTGCATTTCAAGCGGAAACAGGTTCTGTAATTTTTCCAGCAGGTGACAGCAGAGAGCTGTGTAAAATTTAATATGTTTTCTCAAATGAGTGGAATCCTGAAGATGGGGAACTGGAAAGCGCTTTAGCACAGAACACCCTCAGTTAACTGAGCTGCAAGAGATGATCTGACCTTCTTAAGGCAAAACTCCACTAGGCTATGCAAATTTCGCTTATGATTACTTTATACTCAAAGCAAACAAATTAATTTGATATGAAAAATATATTTCCTATGAAATAGAGTTATGATAGGAAAGCCTTTGGAGTAGTCCCAAAACACTTTCGTTTTTTGGTTAAAACTTAAAATAAAAAAAGGAAGGTCGTCTGAAAGCTTTCTAAAATGGGAGGTGCACTGAGGGAAAAAGTACAGATTTGGGAAGCAAGCCTGAATTTGATGCTTCATCCATCTCATTTCTGTTGTCTTATCTTGAATAACTTATTCAAGCTTTTTGTTCACTTAAATTTTTTTCTTTTTATCTTTCAAAATTATTTTATATATTTAAACAAGTTTTTAAGTGAAATATAATTAATTTACATGCTGTGTTAGTTTCAGGTGTACAGCAAAGTGATTTAGTTTTATATGTATATATATATATATATATATATATATATACACACACACATACATATATCTTTTTTCCAAATTCTTTTCCCTTCTAGGTTATATATAGCTCCCTGTGCTATACTGTTCACTTTTAAACGGAATGGTAATATGTATCCCATTGGGTTGTTGTAAAGTTTAAATGAGACCACACTTGTAATGTACTGGGCTCATACATAGCAAACACTCAACAAACATTTATTTCTTTTTCTACCCACTCTGGGGCACATACAGGTGGAGAAGCTGCGTATGTACATTAATCGGGGCTGCCAGATAAAATATAGGACACCCAGTTGAATTTTATGATTTCAGATAAATGACAAGTAGTTTTTTAGTATGAGTCCATCTCATGAAAAATTTGAGACACGGTTACACTGAAAAGTTATTCATTTTTGCATGGGACATACTCATCCTAAAAATTACTTGGTTATCTGAAATTAAAATTTAACTGGATTTCCTGTATTTTTCTTTGTTCAACCTGTAATCATAAATTTTAAAGGCTTCTGATTTATTACAAAATGAAGAAACACCAAAGCGGTGTTATACAATTAATTAGAATGCTGACTCAACAAATATATTGTATTTTTTATAAATTCTCATCAGAAGATAACAGTGGGACTTGGCCTGCTATTGGGACATATAGCTCAAGTTACATAACAAATGTCTTTTTAAACTCTTGTTTGTGTACCTTTGTGACTGATTGTGATCTTATTTGGAGATGAGGTCAAAGATCTAAATTTGGGGTTCCTTGAGACTGTAAGGGCTCTGCCAAACAGCCCTCTGGTCTCCCATAATAAGCCCACTTACTTTCTAATATAATAATAGAGATATTTGGTACTTTATCCTGGACAAAGGTTTCCTTTGTCAAATATGACAGGATCTTTTATATGGTTGTATTTTATGTTATTATTCCTTTGTTGATGTTGGGGAAAAGGCAGAGAAAGCTAATGGATTGAATGCAGCCAAGGGACATAGTGGCCCAGTTTCTCCCCTTCTTCCTTACAAGGAACTGGAGGAGCCACAGCAAAACTTTAATACCCCAGAAGAGGGCACATTCTCCTTTTAACCTCTTGCATAAAGGAGAGTTATGGTTTATTATGTACTAAAGCTGTCTGTTCATCACATCCCAAGTACTTCTTCAGACAGCTGTGGTCATCTCACGGCACCACAAAGGTAGTAGGATAGAAGTAGCCTAGACTAGTCTAACGAAGCAGTTGGCTTCATTGTCTGATGCTGTGCCAGATTTATAAATAAAGCCAAACCTCTAAAATATATACTGTTAGGGATCTCTTTAAAAATTACATTTATTAAACACAGAATGAATTAAAATGAATATTTGAAAAATATGTGTAAGAAAAAAGAATCATGAGATAGTAGACCCCTGTATATATCTCACCACCCCAACTTTAGGGAAAAAAACCAAAAAACAAAAACCATCATGACCAGTGACGTCCCCTAGGGTCCCCCCTTCTGGATCCTTTTTCTTCCCTCTCCCCCCTTCCCCTCTTCCCTCTCACCATTATTTTGAATTTGTGTTTATAAATTCCCCTGTTTTTCATGATAGTTTTGCCACATACATTTATATTCTTAATATTTACATGTATACATGTGCTTAAAATTTTAAGAGAAATATGGCATGCATACAAATCAGGCATGAAAAAACAGTCTTTTAGTTTAAAAAACAGCAATGAATACCTATGAATCTATTGCAAACAGGGAACATTGTCAAGACCCTAACTTCTCTTCAATTGTATCTCCTTTCTTCATCCCAGAGATGAATATTAATCTGGAGCTTTGAATTAATATTAACCACTTTTTGTTCTCAAAGCTATGGTCTCTCTGGTAGTCATGTACTACTGTGAGAGCTGGACAATAAAGAAGGCAGAGCGCCAAAGAATTGAACTTTTTGAACTGTGCTGCTGGATAAGATTCTTAAGAATCCCTTGGAAAGCAAGGAGATGAAACCAGTCAATCTTAAAGGCAATCAGTCCTGAATTCTCTTTGGAAGGACTGGTGCTGAAGCTCCAATACTTTAGGCAGCTGATGCGAACATCTGAATCATTGGAAAAGACCTTGATGCTGCAAAAGACTGAAGGCAGAAGGAGAAGAGGGTGACAGAGGATGAGATAGCTGGATTGCATTATCGATTTAATGGACATGAACTTGGGCAAACTTCGGGAGCTGGTGAGGGATAGGGAAGCCTGGCATGCTGCAGTCCATGGGGTCTCAAAGAGTAGGAAACGACGTGGCGATTGAATAACTTTTCTTGTGGTGAAATATACATGATATTTACCATTCTAACTATGTTTAATATACAGTGCAGTGACCTTGAGTACCTTCATGTTGTTGTGGCACCATCATCACCATCCATCTCCAGAATTTTGTTTTATTTTCCCAACTGAAACTCTGTACTCATTAATACTAACCCTTCATTCCCTCCTCCCCACAGATCCTGGCAGCCATGAATTTATGAATTGTACTACTTTAGTTCCTTATATACATGGAATCATATCAATACATTATTAGTCCTTTATTTAACCTGAAGTCTTTGAGCATCATCCATGTTGTAACATGTGTCAGAATATCCTTCCTTTTTTAAAAAGAGGCTTAAACCTGAGATAGGCCTAGAACCTAGGACCATTTACTGCAATCCTGCTCCTAAATATAAAGGACATTTTCCTATTAAAACACAATAAATGATCACACCTAGGAAAATGAATAATTAATTGACTTCTTAATATTCAGTCTACAAGATATTCCTGGGGTAAATCCAATTTGAGAAAACGGTATTATTCTTTTAAACTCTGATGAATTCAATTTGCTAATAGTTTACTTCTGGTATTTGCATCTATGTTCATGAGTGAACTTGGCATATAATTTTCCTTTCTGTGCTATTCTTATAATGTTTTACAATGTTGCTTTGACATTGTTTTTAATTTAATTTAATCAATTAAATTTAAATTAATTTAATGTGTCCATTAAATTGAGCTTGGTAATTGTTCTATTCAAATTTCATAAATCCTTACTGAGTTTGTTTTGTTTGGTTACCTGCTTGGTTTCTTGATCACTTAAGGATATTACTGTCTCTTGTTATGATGACTTTTCAGTCCCATCTTTTAGTCTGCCAGTTTTTGTAGTGTATTTTTCATCACTACGTAGTGAACTTTTCATATCTAATAATATTTTTGGCTTTCAAGTACATTTTGTCTGTTACTTATGTAGTTTTGTCAGCTTTCTTTTACTTAGTATTAGCTTAGTGTGTCTTTTCCATTCTTTTGATTTCAGCCTTTCTGTATCCTTATATTCCAGATGAGTCTTTTTAAAAGTATATAAAGCTGGATGTTCTACTGCTCTGAGAAGCTTTTAACTGAAGCATCTATTACATTATACTTACTGCAGTTACTGATATAATTTTTTTTTAGTTGTCTATTTGGTTCCTCTTTTTATGATTATTTTTTCTCTTCACTCTTAAGTTTGATTGCTAACTTGTTATCACTACATTTCTATTAGTTTAGAAGCTAAATATTTTATTCCTAGACTTTAAGTGGTTGATCTAAAAATTTATTATGAGTACTTAACTCATCAAAGTCCAAAGTAAATCATTACTCTTTTGTTTTTTCCAAACACTGTGAGAACCTTAAAACACTTTAATTCCAATCATCCACTTTCTGACTTATATGTTACTGGGCTATGTATTTTGGCTCTACCTTAGTTGAGTTTTTTTCTCCTATAAAGTTTTTATTATGCACAGAGCAAGGAGGGGACTCAGCCTCTTGGCAACTGCTTCCCTTGTGGTGGCCAGGACATTGCTCAGTTCTCTTGCTTTCCTCTTGGCTCAGATATGTGTCCCTAACATTTTCTGGATGAACTTGAGGGCCTGCTTGTCCTTGGAGACCTTGCACAGTTCTGTGGCATGTTGCTCATTTAGTGCAAAGCTGCACACTTCTTGGATCACATGCTGAGAGAACTTGGTAGTGTGCTTGATGAGGTGCCCAAGGCCACAGCTGTGTCTTGGTTGGGTCATGACCTTGGTCTCCTTCTGGCCCTTGTTAAGCCCATGGTGACACAGGGTAGCACGGAGCCGTGGCTGGACCTATACTGCAGGCCCTGGGGCCAGATGACCAAAGATATCTTCTTTTTGGTTTTTTTATGCCTTAGAAACTTAACTATAGTTTTATGTAGTCAATTGCTTAGATAAAATAGATGGTCAATATTTGATTAATTATTTTACCATTTACCACTCTACACTCCTTTTTATTTGTTTAATATTCCTTCTTTTCTAGCCTTTGTTCTTTATAGATTTTCAGTGGGTATGGAATTCTAGGTTGATTGTAATTTCCTGTCAACACATTGAAGATATTTTTCCAGTATTTTCTTACCTTTATTGTTGAGGTTAAGAAGCTGGCTATCAGTCTGATGTTGCAGCTTTGAAGTTATCTGATTTTTCTCTCTGCTTTTATGATCTGATCTGTCTCTGCTGTTCTGCAATTTATTATGATGTGCTGGATTGCAAATCTTTCTTTCTTTCTTTGGCTACCCTGGTTTTAGCTGTGGGATGCGGGATCTATTTCTCTGACCAGGATTTGAACCCAGGCCCCCTGCATTGGGAGCATGGAGTCTTAACCACTGGACCACCAGGGAAGTCTCTGCAAACTTCCTTTTATTTCTATTAGAAATTCACTGAAGGGATGTCTCTGGTGGTCTAGTGGCTAAAACTCCAGGCTCCCAATGCAGGGAGACTGGGTTTCATCACTTGGGGAACTAGATCCCACATGCCATAAATAAGAGTTCGCATGCTGTAACTAAGAGAAAATGCAACCAAATACATAAATAAATAAAAATATTTTAAAAAAGAAATTAATTGTGCTTCTTGAATCCGAGTATTCTTTCATATTTCATTTCTTTGTCTCACAGAAATTCTTCAGGTGTTTTCTAGTTCAATAATTCTCTCCTCAGTGTGTCTAATCTGCTATTCTGTCCACTGTTTTAAATTTTAATTATTCCTTTTTTTCATTTACAGAATTTAATTGTTTAAAACTGCTTAATCATTTTTGTAGCTCTTCTTATTTACTTGTATTATTTCTTTTTATTTCTTAAAAGCTCTTAAATAGGTTTTTAATATTGTGTTTCTGATCATTCCTGTAGCTAAAGCTTTTCTATATGAATCTGATTCTGCTGCCTGTATTACTGCATCTCATCTCTGGTGATAATTTCCTTGGGTTTTGTGATTTTTTAAATTATTTTTTAAAAATTTTATTGAAGTATAGTTGATTTACAATATTGTGTTAATTTCTGCTATACAGCCAAGTGACTCAGTTATTTATATATATATATATATTCTTTTTCATATTCTTTTCCATTATGGTTTACTACAGGATGTTGAATATAATATTGAATATAGTTTCCTGTTTGTGGGTTTTATGATTTTTGACTGTGATTTAATATTTCTTAAAATTTTATCTGTGGGAATTTTGTAGGGCCAAGGATAAAGGTGGGTTCACCTAAGAGGATTTGTGTGTGCTCTTTCAGCACTTAGGATCACTTTACATTTTCTGCTAGAGGCTTTTCAGACCATCCAACTAATATGAATCTGTGCTGCAAATTTGTGTTAGGGCTAGCGTTTAGTTATACATTTTCCAGAGTTTGTTTCATTTTCCTGTGGTATCAAGAATCAAGGCAGCTCATTCTGGTTGCTGACATTCCAGATGGAAAGATTAGATTTATTTCTGGATTAGCCTAACAATGCAAGTGTAGACTTTAAGTGCTACACTTCACCTACATGAGGGGGTATCAGTTAGAATCTCCACCTTAGGCAGATCCGGGGCTCTCTTATTCCTTGACCTCCTTGAGGTCTCGAAAACTGAGTGCTACATGGTTTGATAATTTCTCCGCTTATCTCTCGGGGTTCCTACCACCACTTGGTTTTGGCTGGATATTCCTTATTTTTATTAATGAATTTAGAAGGTATTTTTAGTATTTTATCCCAAATTTTTAATTTTCAGCAGGGGAATTAGGATATCTGGGTTTATGACATCATCTTAAAATCAGATTGGAACTTGAATCCAGCCAAAACCCTGATTGGGACTTGGACTATGTTCTTTTAATTAGAATCACTCATCTGGTGTCTGGACTTATTGAGACTCAAAATTCTTTGTGTCTCCATGCAGAAAGAAGTCAGCAAGAGGCACAATAATAGGCAAGAAGTAGATTTATTACTCTAAGATGCTTGTGAGAGATGTAAGTGAGCAGGGAGGGGGCACTGCCCTGAGCATTAAATGGGCTACAATTTTATAATCAAAGGAAAGTGGGGGGTGGGGGAAAGACCACCTTCTTCAGTAGATGTCAGGCTTACATCACTAGCTCCTCCTTCATGTTGGGCAGGAGAGTTTCTGACCATATGAGATCAAACTAGGATTATCATAGCGCTTATTCAAATCAACAGAAGGGTGGTAACATTTTTCTTTCACCTAATGACCTGAGGCACATCTCATTCTTTTATTTATGGCTGTATAGTTAAGTCTGCTTTGTCCCACAGTGTTCCAATAGCTTTCTTTTTTTTTCCAATAGCTTTCTTGAACGATCATTAGCTTATAGTCATCTCCCAGCATTTCCTAGGTTTCCTTCTCTATCCACAGCCCCCTACTGGGACCTCTGCAACTACCTGTTTAACTATTCCATTCTAACCCCATCAATTTGAAATGGAAGTCTGCATCATTTATTTTTCAATCACATTCATAGTTTCTTTAGAAAATACTTAGGCTTTTAAGTGCATTGCCTTTATGTGCCAAACCTTTTTTCCATCCCTTTATGTTATTCTTTCCTTTCAATACCCTGTCCTTTAAGCATGACACATACTCACTGAATTTTAACATGTGAAACTGATATCTTTGGCTGATGAAGAATTATGTAACGTAAGGCAGAGAAAAAGATTTCAAGGGCGGCTGAGGTCTGCAATGTTCATGCAGTTTTGGATCATTTTTGCCTCTTGTTTTTTCTTATGGTTTAAACTTCAATTTTTAAATACTTGTAAATAGCCCTGTTTATTTTCCTCCTTAACATTTCTGGTAAACAGAACAGCTTAATGTTTATCAAAGGAACATTTTTAAGGACAGCATGAGCAATTGGATGGTCTCCATTTTCAGCATGTTTGGTTTTGAAGCATTTTGAGCATCTGATTCTCCACATTTTATCAAATAACAAGCTTTATTTTCTATGAGTGCTCTGATTATTGCAGCAGGAGCAAGAAAACATGGCAAAGAGGAGAGGAGATGGACTCTACTCTTTCTTCTATTTCTCAACTCAAAGGGGCTTTTCTTTTTCTCAGTTTCTTTTAATTCGCTAAAACCTCTGGCCAGCTTGGAGGAAGCCATCCCCCATCTTTCAGAAAGAGAACAAAAATGGTACTTCTCTCACTTTCAGGAGCATCCTCCCAGGTGACCTGCTTAGATCCCAGTACTTTCTGGGACATCATTTTCTTCCTTTTTTCTCTCCTGTCTCTCTTTCTTCTCCTTCTCACCTATTTCTCAGCTCTTTTCTTTTACCTATTCCTTAAATGCCAGTGCTCATTAAGGCTGTGCGAGAGACCATTTTCTCTTTAACCAGACACTCATCCCCACCCCTGGCTCCATCCACTACCTTATGTTGATGATTCACAAAGATATATCTCCAGGTCAGCCTCCCCATGAACTCCAGATCCCCATACCCAACTACCTACTGGACACCGCCTCCTGGATGGCCCGGGGTCATCTCAACCCAGTATGCCCTGAACTTACTTTTATTTTCTAAAACAATTTCATTTATTTATATTTTTGGCTGTGCTGGGTCTTTATAGCTTTATGTGGGCTTTCTCTAGTTGCAGCAAGCAGAAACTATTCTTCGTTGCGGTTTGTCAGCTTCTCATTGTGGTGGTTTCTCTTGTTGAGGAGCACAGGCCCTAGAGTTTGCCAGCTTCAGCAGTTGTAGCTCACAGGCTTAATTGCTCCAAGGCATGTGGAATCTTCTGGAACCAGGAACAAACCCATGTCCCCTGTATTGGCAGGCAGATTCTTATCCACGGCACCACCAGGGAAGTTCCCAACCTCATTTTTCTGCTCAGCTGTCCACCTCTACTAGTATCCATTTCTTTTCTGCTTCTGTTTCAGCCAGAATCTGGCAATACTTCTACATCATTCTGTGTCCTTTTTTCCTTGTCTCCTTCTTTCTCTAAGGCTGACCAATTCTTTCTTCATATACATAATTGTAGCAGTAGTAGTTTAGTCGCTAAATCATGTCTGACTCTTGTGACTCCATGGACAGTAGCCCGCCAGGCTCCTCTGTCCATGGGATTCTCCAGGCAAGAATACTGGAGTGGTTTGCCATTTCCTTCTCCAATATACATAAGTAATACTATATAATATGATATGATATTATTCATTCTCTATTCCATTACTAATACTACTGTCCCATTCAGCCTGGTCCTTATTCCTTCTTGCTTAGGCATCTGCCCTCCACTCTGCCTCCAGGGATCCTCCAGAGTGGAGGTTCTAGAATGCAAATCTGAGGATATAGTTCTCTTGCTTAAAATCCTTCACTGGGGCACTTGCCTTCAGGACACATTAGAATCCCTCAGGGTAGCATGCAAGCTCCCCTACTTCTATCTTGCCACTTGCCTCTCCTGGCTACACCTGCCCTAGTGTGCAGGCAGACTGAATAACTCACAGTTCCCAAAGGCTCCAGGCCAGTGAGCTTTGCTGGGAATGCTTTCCTCCTTTTGACACTTCTCAGCCAGCTCATTCCAGCTCAGACTCAGCTCAGCATCACCTCCCCTTGAAAACTTCCCTTGACACAGAACTCCTCTCTCTTCCTCTACCTGAATTAGCACCTCTGCTGAGCATTTATGTCTTGGAGCCTCTTTGTCTATAGCATAGAGCTCACTCTACTGGGCTGTGAGCTTCTTGTGGGTAGGAGCTATTTCCTACTCGGTTTGGGATCTTTGGCACCTGCATGGTGCTGGGCATTTTAATCAGTGAGTGTCTCTTGATTGACTTCTTGTTCCCAAGTTCTGTGTATTATCTGTGTGACTTTGAATGAGTCTTTTAACCTCCTTATGTTTTAGTAGAAATAATAATAATATGACTATCACAAGGATTAAATGAGATAAAGTGTATTAAAATGCTTTGTAGATTGCATTTCACTGCTTTTTAAATGTAGGACTTATTATCACCACTTATGTGTTGCTTTGATTTGTAAGCTTTTTAAAAAATACGCTCTCTTAGGACTTTTCTGGTGATCCAGTGGTTAAGAATATACCTGCCAATGCAAGGACACAGGTTTGATCCCTGGTCCAGGAAGATTTCACATGCCGCTGGGCTACTAAGCCTATGAACCACAGCTACTGAGCCTGTGATCCAGAGCCTGTGAGCCACAACTACTGAAACCTACATGTCCAGAGCCCGTGTTCCACAAGAGAAGCAATTGCAATGAGAAACCCATACACCACAATGAAGAGTAATCCCTGCTCTCTGCAACTAGAAAAAGCTTATTTTTGTGTATAGTGTGACCAAGTATTTTAACCTCAATGATTTACGTATGACTGTCTAGCTTTCGCAATACCACTTGACAAAGAGACTGTGTGGCTTCATTTCTGGGCTCTCTATTCTGTTCCATTGATTCATATGTCTGTTTTTGTGCCAATACCATGCTTGTCTGATTACTGTAGGTTTGTAGTGTCATGTGAAGTCTGGGAAGGCAATGCCTCTAGCTTTGTTTTTTTTTCCCTCAGGATTGCATTGGCAATTCTAGGTCTTTTATGGTTCCATATACATTTTAGGATTATTTTTTCTAGTTCTGTGAAAAATGTCATGGGTAATTTGATAGGAATCACATTAAATCTGTAGATTGCTTTGGGTAGTATGGCCATTTTAATGATATTGATTCTTCCAATCCAAGAGCATGGTATATATTTCCATTTCCATTTCTTTAAATCATCTTCCATTTCTTTTATCAATGTTTACAGTTCTCAGCATATGTCTTTCACCTCCTCAATCAGGCTTATTTCTAAGCATTTTATTTTATTTTTTTTGGATGTGATTTAAAAAGGAATATTTTCTTTACTTTCCCTTTCTGATATTTCATTTTTAGTGTAAATAAATGCAACAGATTTCTTGTACACTGCTACCTTGCTGAATTTGTTTATCAGTTCTACTAGTTTTTTTTTTTCTACTAGTTTTTATGTGGAGGCTCACTTTGTATTCTATGAGACAATGCTGGTTTCAAATAATGATCAGTTGTCATGTTTTAGATGCCTAGCTAAATGCTAAGCACTTTATGTGCATTCCTGTATTTGATCTTTCCATCATCTTCACAATTTTATTGTTATTCTGTTTTGCAGATGAGGAAGCCATAGCTTAAAGGAGCTATATATAACTATGATAAAAGGGTAAGTTAAAAATAAATGTATCACAATGGAAAGTGTCCACAATAAATTGTTTTTTTGACCATACTGGATCTTAGCACACCAACCAAGGATTGAACCTGTGCCTCTTGCATTGGAAATGCAAAGTCTTAACCACTGGACTGCCAGGGAAGTCTCTAAATTTTTTTTTTTTAAAGCAATGATCATCCATTATCAGAAAAATAAAATATACCTATATCACTTATTTTAAATTAAGATATTAAGTGACTTGCTTGCAGCCATTCTACTAACCACAGGGCCAACACTTGAATCCTGGGCCTGTGATGACTTCAGCTTCGTGCTCTTATCCCCATGAGGAGCCATAGAGATAAAAAGGCTTTGGAGGGCATAGGAGCTAAACTACCACACGTGACAGGTCTTCTTTCTGCAATATTCTTGGAAAGTGGCCAGCTAGCCCCTGCTTGAATACCTATAGTAATGGGGAGTTCATTACCTTCCTAGGCAGCATGCCCCATTGTTGACTATTTAGGAATCTCTTCATCCTAAGTTCTGTCCTTAAGTTTGGAATGCTCTTAGTGGAGGTGCCCCCCTTGAGCTAGACTGAAAGGATAGGCTGGTTTGCACTGGTCTCTAAGGAGAATCCAGCACATTCCCCACTGCTTCAGGGGGATGGGAGCCCTAATCTGCCTCCACCCCTCCTCCGACCTCTCAGACCCAGCACTTCCTGTGGACTGACCCAGGTAAACCTTACCAACTCAGCACAGGCTGCCTCCCTCATGTGGCTGTGGGGCCACAGCTGCTGCAAATGCCTGAATTTCCATTCACAGTAAAGCCTCCCTTCCCTGAAAGGATAATCAACTCCCTGCTCCCCTGACAGGTTCTCATTGGGTGAGGGCTGAATGCTGGGTCTTTGGAAAAGACACCAGAAAAGGCAAGAGAAGTAACAATAGCAAAGATGATATATCATATCTCTGTATTTACTTATCTTAAGCGGACAGAAGAATGCAGGAACTCTGCCTGTTATCAGGCAAGAGAAGTAACAATAGCAAAGATGATATATCAATTGTAGAGACTCCAAGTCCTTTTTCTAATGGTAAAGATTAGCCCGAAGTGCTCAACAATTGGAACTGGATCAACTGAAACTAGGGGAGGATGTGACCTTTTCTGACCTTTGTAACTTCAATCAACTAAAGCTTAGACACTACCTACAGCCCAAGCTCCTTCATAAATAGGCATGTATCCTTCAGTCAGTTCAGTTCAGTCACTCAGTTGTGTCCAACTCTTTGGTACCCCATGGACTGCAGCATGCCAGGCTTCTCTGTCCATCACCAACTCCCGGAGCTTGCTCAAACTCATGTCCATCAAGTCAGTGATGCCACCCATCTCATCCTCTGGCATCCATTCTCCTCCCACCTTCAGTCTTTCCCAGCATCAAGGTCTTTTCCAATGAGTTGGTTCCTCTTATCAGGTGGTCAAAGTATTGGGGTTTTAGCTTCAGCATCAGTCCTTCCGATGAATATTCAGGACTGATTTCCTTTAGGATTGACTGATTTGATCTTCTTGCTGTCCAAGGGACTCTCAAGAGCCTTCTCCAACACCATAGTTCAAAAGCATGAGTTCTTCAGTGCTCAACTTTCTTTATGGTCCAACTCTCATATCCATACATGACTATTGGAAAAACCAAAGCTTCGACTACATGGACCTTTCTTGGTAAAGTAATATCTCTGCTTTTTTAATATGCTGTCAAGGTTGGTCACAGCTTTTCTTCCAAGGAGCAAACATCTTTTAATTTCATGGCTGCAGTCACCATCTGCAGTGATTTTGGAGCCCCCAAAAATAAAGTCTGTCACTGTTTCCATTGTTTCCCCACCTATTCACCATGAAGTAATGGGACCAGACACCATGATCTTAGTTTTTTGAATGCTGAGTTTTAAGTCAGCTGTTTCACTCATCTTTCACTCTCATCAAGACACTCTTTAGTTCTTCTTCACTTTCTGCCATAAGGGTGGTGTCATCTGTATATCTGAGATTACTGATATTTCTCCTGGCAATCTCGATTCCAGCTTGGGATTCATCCAGCCTGGCATTTCACATTATGTACTCTGCATATAAGTTAAATAAGCAAGGTGACAGTATATAGCCTTGACGTACTCCTTTCCCAATTTGAAACCAGTATGTTGTTCCATGTCTGGTTCTAAATATTGCTTCTTGACCTGCACGTACAGATTTCTTAGGAGACAGGTCAGGTGGTCTGATATTCCCATCTCTTTAAGAATTTTCCAGTTTGCTGTGATCTACACAGTCAAAGGCTTTAGCATAGTCAGTGAAGCAAATGTAGATGTTTTTTCTGGAATTCTCTTGTTTTTTTCTATGATCCAACAGTTGTTGGCCATTTGATCTCTGGTTCCTCTTTCTTTTCTAAACCCAGCATGAACATCTGGAAGTTCTCAGTTCACATACTGTTGAAGCCTGGCTTGGAGGATTTAGAGCATTACTTTACTAGCGTGTGAGATAAGTGCCATTGTGCGGTAGTTTGAACATTCTTTGGCATTGCCTCTCTTTGGGATTGGAATGAAAACTGACCTTTTCCAGTCCTGTGGCCACTGCTGAGTTTTCCAGATTTGCTGGCATATTGAGTGCAGCACTTTTATGGCATCATCTTTTAGGCTTTGAAATAGCTCAACTGGAATTCCATCACCTCTACTAGCTTTGTTCGTAGTGATGCTTCCTAAGGCCCACTTGACTTCATACTCTAGGATGTCTGTCTCTAGGTGAGCGACCACACCATTGTGGTTATCTGGGTCATTAAGACCATTTTTTGTATAGTTCTTCTGTGTATTCTTGCCATGTCTTCTTAATATCTTCTGCTTCTGTTAGGTATATACTGTTTCTCTCCTTTATTGTGCCCATCTTTGCCTGAAATATTCCCTTGGTATCTCTAATTTTCTTGAAGAGATCTCTAGTCTTTCCCATTCTATTGTTTTCCTCTATTTCTTTGCATTGATCACTTAGGAAGGCTTTCTTATCTCTCCTTGCTATTCTTTGGAACTCTGCTTTCAGATGGATGTATCTTTCCTTGTCTCCTTAGCTTTTCACTTCTCTTCTTTTCTCAGCTATTTGTATCCTTAGCTCAAAACTTCCCTAATCTTGCTGTTCAGAGGGACACTGCTTTGGGAAAGATCCTTGGTGTCTGCAAGTAATAAATCCCTCCTCCTGTTCTTTGGCTTGCTTGTGTCTTTTGGCTTGACACCCACCCAAGGCGAACCCAGATTTCAGGTAACAACCTTGCCTTTTCCCACTGACAGGCTTCTCCCTTGTTGTATTATTTCTACCAGTGGTCTTCCCATTCTCTCCACCATCCTAGAGTCCTTGCTCTTGCTTTCCTTCCACATCCAGTCACTTGCCAGTTTTTTTTCGATGCTCCTGCTGAAATCCTGTGGCCCCCCCGACTAAACATTTCTACTACAGCCACCCCTTCAGAAAGGTCTCAGTACTTGAGCCCTAAACTGTCTTCAGAGTTGATTACAAGTGTGACTTTTTCCTTTCTTCCTTCCCTTCTTCCCTCTCTTCCTCTTTTTTCTTTCCTGTAACAATATTTGTTGAGCACCTACCATGTGCCAGGCACTAATAATTTTATTGAATACCTACTAATTTCAGGCACTAGGGAAACAAAAAACTAACACAGTGCAGACCCATTCCTCAAGATGTTTAGAAGTGTTAGGGAAAACACCGATTGAAACTGCTTGCTCCGGCCAGGCATCATAGCAACCATTTGCATGAGTTATTCCATGACAGGAGGTCCCAGTAAAGAACTAACAAGCCATTACCAACCAGAAAAATTTGGGAAAGGTCAAAAGGAGACACCAGTCTATATAGCCTACCTACCTCCCAGAATCCTTCTGGCTAGAATCCATCTTGGTTGAGCCACGCTAATGCCACCAGGAGGAACCCTGAGTTGGAATGATTGGCCAGACAACCCAGAA
This sequence comes from Antilocapra americana, assembly GCA_007570785.1. Lineage (NCBI taxonomy): Eukaryota > Metazoa > Chordata > Mammalia > Artiodactyla > Antilocapridae > Antilocapra > Antilocapra americana. The sequence goes on along the minus strand of ML664177.1, from coordinate 15,703,123 downwards.
ACTAACACCATTACCATAAAATCTGAGACTGTGACATGTGGCAGAGCAGTCCTCCTGGGTTCCCTTCCCCTGCTGCTCTTTGTCCAGGTACCCCTTCTCTATAAATTCTCTTGCTTTGTCAGCTCATGTGTTTCCTCGGACAATTCATTTCTGAATGTTGAACAAGAGCCCACTTTCAGGCCCTGGAAAGCGTCCTCCTTCCTGTAATACAAATAGAAGGCTTATTTCAAGAGGACTACTTCCCAGTGGGGGTAAGTAAGCAGATAATTACAAAGAGGCTAGACCCTAGGCCTTCTTTCTAACTGGTCTCCTGGCTTCCATTTATTTCCTCCATTCCAATCAGTGTCCCTTGCTCTGCCTGATTGACATTCCTAAGGTACAGTGACAGTTCTGCCAGGTCCCTTCATTAGCTCTTCATTGCTAACGTAAGTCCTCAACATGTTCTTATGGTGTTCACAAAATGCCCCAGCCTGCTTCTCCAGATACATCTCCATGGTTCGCCCCATCTTGCCCTTGCAGCAGCTCATCCACCAGTTGGAATATCCTTCCTCTGCCTTTTTTCTTATCGTTTCCTCTCCCATCACCTCTATCTGTAAAAACCTTAACAATAGGGTCTATTTGCACTCCCAACCCTAGAAGGTATAACTCTTTCCTCCAGTAGAGCTTCAAACTGCCTTATCATCTTCATGACACCTAGAAAATGGATGGTTTGATTAGCAAACACATTCACTGGAGATGCAGAGAGCTGCAGCATCACTCTGCCTTCTGGGGTTAATAAGCAAACCCTGAGAGCCAGCAGCAGCAGCAACTAGGACTCCATGGGAGAGGCAGCAGTCCAGAGCAGTCAGGGGCACCTTGGAGTCACAGAATAAGAATGCAGATGGAACCAAAGCCAGTTACACTCAGTAAGGGCCATCGCCAGTGTCATGATGAGGAAAACACAGTGTGTGGCCTCTAGAGTCTATGGCGTGGGGCATGTACAGCGAACTGCATCAAGTCTTGGGAAGCAATCTGCTTGCACCTCCCCTACCAAAGTTTTCCGGTTTCCCTCAGTCGTGCATAAGGGCTATCGCCTTTCAACTCCCTGGACATGTTATTTTTACATCTGCTGTGCCATTTGGTATGTTCTGCTTTGTAGATCTTTTTATTTGTATATTTTTGTCTTATTACTAAGTAATTTGCAGACTTGAATACAGAGAAATGTCTTGCATTGTAGTATAAGGCAGGAACTCTATTCTATTCTTGGTACCCTCTGTGGTGACTCATAGGGTGACTTCTATGAATGTGTACATTCTCAAGAAATGCTGCTGATTGATGGATTCAGCCCCTGAAGGAATTATATAGACTCCTTTCCATAATATTCCAGCGCAGGATGTGCCGGGGTCCAGCCTCGGCGGGGTCCGGGGGTCTTGAGGGATGAGTGGCGTCGGCGGAAGAAGAACTGAGCAGAGTCGATGTGTGGTGATGGAGCAGTCTCTCAGTTTATTGTTGTTGGTTTACAGTTTTTATAGCCAAAAGACATCCCCAGTACATCATTACATCACCTATCATTCTATACAATTTTTTGTTTTCTACCTCCCATAGCAACCTTATCATTGAGTTCATTCCCCAAACTATCATGAAACATTCCCTGTGCTGAAGTCAGATTTTTATGTAATTAGATTTAACAATAGTATGTTTACCATTTGAATGTCTTCAGTATACTTCATTCAATCATGATAAGTACATCAACCTAAGTAGAAAGGTTACATTTCTCTTATCAGGTACAACTATGTAGAAGCTAGAGGGAAGGGCTAAAGCTTGAGACTGTTTATTCTGGTAACCTACTCTGGTTCTAACGAGAAAAGAGGAAAGAGGACAAAGAGACAGTTTAGAGAGAGGAAAGAGGACTAAGACAGTTTAGGAAGAGGAAAGAGGACTAAGAGACAGTCAAGCAGGACTACTTTAGCAATAAAACCCTATTAACCTTATAACTACTATAATGAATTCCTATGTCTACATATCCTAAAGCAATCAATATCTCCAACTATGCTGGCCACAGTTGAGCATTCCTAAGTCTCAGTCGAGCCTGATTTCTTCAAGGAAGAGAGCCTCCTCTGTGGAGTGGTCAGGGGAGTGGAAGGTGGAAAGGTGACCCAAGTACGAGCCTTTCTGGTGGTGGCCTTGCCATGACCTCCAGAGAACTCTTGGTAAACTCCCCAGTAAGGAGTAGTAATCCATTTAAATCCATTTAAATGTCCCTTTCATTCCTCCATAGCCCCCCCCTCGCCCCCCCCCCCCAAGGCGATCCACCTTCCCGGATCCTCTGGTCAATAAGGTCTGGGGGGATTATCTCAGGACGAATTCTTTCCAACTGTGACTGACCTACTGAGATGAGCCAATGTTCCGAGCATAGACAGAACTTCCAAGAAAAATACCAGGGTGGGGCTTGCCCAGGATGCCCCGATAAAGAAAGTCAGCTTTGCAATTACTTTCTTAGTCTCGTGACCTTGTCATCCGAGCAAGGGGGCATCCTGACGGCTCCCGGCAAGGATGGGATTCTGAACCAAGTGGAAATTTGTTCTTAAAAAATTTGGCTGTGCCAGGTTTTAGTGGCAGCATGGCAGATCTAGTTCCCCGACCAAGGATCGAACCTGGGCCCTCTGCATTAGGAGAGCAGAGTCTTAGCTAGTGGATCACCAAGGAAGTCTCCAAATGGAAATTGGAACAGAAGAAATCAGATTGAAATTTTTAAAAATCATGCATTTGGTTCCAGACACATAAGGAAGGAAGCCCCTTGCTCAGTGTCTGACATATGGTAGGTGTGCCAAGTTGATGTTAACATTATTCCATGGGCACATGACATCCAACAAGGTAACAAGTTGTGAGACAGTGAAGTTGGAGAGAACTGGTTAGGTAATATTTTCCAGCAGATAAATGTTACTCAGGGGTAACTGGCAGGAATGTTATCCATGTGGCCTAGTGGCCAAGTCCCCATGATGTTGGACTACCAGATGGGCATTCCTGGACTTAGCAGATAATGACTATACCCTCCCCACATTACATGGAAAGGTCAGATGCAGCCGGAGGTAATGGAGGTAATGGAAATATTGCATATTTGGGGGTACTTTCTCATTATTGTGTCATTATTTTGAGGAGGTCAAGAGCACAGATTTTGAGCATTTCTCTCCATTAGAGACACAGGCTGAACTATTTACAGATAAAATGACACAATTTAAGTTTGCTTCAAAATAACCTAATAAAGAAGCACGGGTGGACGTAGAGCTGCCACAAGGATGGCCCTGTGTTAATGGTCATTATAACTTGGTGAGGGGTATATGGCAGTTCATGGTACTAGTTTGTGGTAGTTTTATGTATGTTAGAAATTTTCCATAATAAACATTTTGTTTTGTTATGTTTTGTTTAATTTTATTTATTTTTTTTAAAGCACAGATTTTTAGCCCAGGATAGACCTAGGTTCTAACCCCTTCCTGCTATTTTTTTTGGCTGGGCAATCTTGTATTAATGCTTCTAAGTCCAGTCTCCAATTCCTAAAACGTTTGTAAGACTAATTCCAGGCTCACAAATTTGTTGCAAGTACATAAAGCACTCAGGGCAAAGCCTAGAACATTGCTGGCAATCAGTAATGTTACTATGAGTTTCCTTGAGCCTAACCCTCTAGTTATACCAACTCTTAGGAACAACCTGTAATCATGGTATGGTTGCAAGCAGATGGCTGGCCCACTGTCTTGACCGCAGGGTCCGTCACAGCTTTGGCAGATGGAATGGAACTGGGGATCAAATTATAGGCTTCAGACCCTTTACTAAACTCCTGGGGGGCATTTCTTTTACAGCATTTTTATTCTTTATAAATTTTTCAAAACTGAAGCATAGTTGATTTAAACTATTATATGAGTTTCAGATGTGCAACGTAGTAGTTTATTATTCTTTGATGTTGAACGTGGCTGTGAGAGGCGAGAAGAGGCAGTGGGAGGGGTTTGATGATGCCACTTTTCTTGGCTGTCAGTGTTCCTGGATTCACAGCTCTGCTGTCACTGGGAAGGGTCAGACCAGGAAAGCAGACCCATGATGTTCATGATCAAGGTTGGGGGAGGTCCCGTATGCAGATCCTTCCTTCCAGGACAGTTGCTTGTCCTCCCTTTCATCTGTTCACAGGCAGCTAGCATTTCACAGGCTGTTCAGGGACTTGGGGTTCTGTTTACCTGGGCACATTTTCAGGCTCTGGCTGGCAAGGCAGCCCATCCATTTTGTAGAGGCGCCTGTGCTGGAAGAAGAAAAGTGAGCTCACAGGGAATTCATTAGCATCCCAGATTCTCCTTCTTTCCTCTCTACGCCTCCTCCCTCCCCCCGCCCCTCACTGCCTAATCTTTATCCCAGCAATTTCCCTTTAAAGTGGCTGAGGGAATCTGTCAAAGCTAGGCCAAGAACTTGCCTTTTCTGGTGTCTTTTCCAAAGACCCAGCATTCAGCCCTCACCCCATGAGAACCTGTCAGGGGAGCAGGGAGTTGATTATCCTTTCAGGGAAGGGAGGCTTTACTGTGAATGGAAATTCAGGCATTTGCAGCAGCTGTGGCCCCAAAGCCACTTGAGGGAGGCAGCCTGTGCTGAGTTGGTAAGGTTTACCTGGGTCAGTCCACAGGAAATGCTGGGTCTGAAGGTGGGAGGAGAGGAGGCAGATTAGGGCTCCCATCCCCCTGAAGCAGTGGGGAATATGCTGGATTCTCCTTAGAGACCAGTGCAAACCAGCCTATCCTTTCAGTCTAGCTCAAGGGGGCCACCTCCACTAAGAGCATTCCAAACTTAAGGACAGAACTTAGGATGAAGAGATTCCTAAATAGCCAACAATGGGGCATGCTGCCCAGGAAGGTAATGAACTCCCCATTACTATAGGTATTCAAGCAGGGGCTCAGTTCAGTTCAGTTGCTCAGTCGTGTCCGGCTCTTTGTGACCCCATGAACTGCAGCACGCCAGGCCTCGCTGTCCATCACCAACTCCCACAGTCTACCCAAACCCATGTCCATCGAGTCGGTGACACCATCCAGCCATCTCATCTTCTGTCGCCCCTTCTCCTCCTGCCCCCAATCCTTCCCAGCATCAGAGTCTTTTCCAATGAGTCAACTCTTCTCATGAGGTGGCCAAATTATTGGAGTTTCAGCTTCAATATCAGTCCTTCCAATGAACACTCAGGACTGATCTCCTTTAGGATGGACTGGTTGGATCTCCTTGCAGTCTAAGGGACTCTCAAGAGTCGTCTCCAATACACAGTTCAAAAGCATCAATTCTTCGGTGCTCAGCCTTTTTCACTGTCCAACTCTCACATCCATATATAACTACTGGAAAAACCATAGCCTTGACTAGACGGACCTTTGTTGGCAAAGAAATGTCTCTGCTTTTCCATATGCTATCCAGGTTGGCCATAACTTTCCTTCCAAGGAGTAAGCGTCTTTTGATTTCATGGCTGCAATCACCATCTACAGTGATTTTGGAGCCCCAAAATATAAAGTTTCACATTGTTTCCACTGTTTCCCCATCTATTTCCCATGAAGTGATGGGACTTGTTTCCACTGTTTCCCCATCTATTTCCCATGAAGTGATGGGACCCGATGCCATGATCTTAGTTTTCTGAATGTTGAGCCTTAAGCCAACTTTTTCACTCTCCTCTTTCACTTTCATCAAGAGGCTCTTTAGTTCCTCTTCACTTTCTGCCATAAGGGTGGTGTCTTCTGCATATCTGAGGTTATTGATATTTCTCCCAGCAATCTTGATTCCAGCTTGTGCTTCTTCCAGCCCAGTGTTTCTCATGATGTACTCTGCATATATGTTAAATAAGCAGGGTGACAATATACAACCTTGACGTATTCCTTTTCCTATTTGGAACCAGTCTGTTGTTCCATGTCCAGTTCTAACTGTTGCTTCCTGACCTGCATACAGGTTTCTCAAGAGACAGGTCAGATGGTCTGATATTCCCATCTCTTTCAGAATTTTCCACAGTTTATTGTGATCCACACAGTCACAGGCTTTGGCATAGTTAATAAAACAGAAGTAGATGTTTTTCTGGAACTCTCTTGCTTTTTCGATAATCCAGTGGATGTTGGCAATTTGATCCCTGGTTCCTCTGCCTTTTCTAAAACCAGCTTGACCATCTGGAAGTTCATGGTTCATGTATTGCTGAAGCCTGACTTGGAGAATTTTGAGCATTACTTTACTAGCATGTGAGATGAGTGCAATTGTGCGGTAGTTTGAGCATTCTTTGGCATTGCCTTTCTTTGGGATAGGAATGTAAACTGACCTTTTCCAGTCCTGTGGCCATTGCTGAGTTTTCCAAATTTGCTGGCATATTGAGTGCAGCACTTTCACAGCATCATCTTTTAGGATTTGAAATAGCTCAACTAGAATTCCATCACTTCCACTAGCTTTGTTTGTAGTGACGCTTCCTAAGGCCCAGTTGACTTCACATTTTAGGGTGTCTGGCTCTAGCTGAGTGTGAGGGATCACACCATCATGATTATCTGAGTTGTGAAGATCTTTTTTGTACAGTTCTTCTATGTAGTCTTGCCACCTCTTAATATCTTCTGCTTCTGTTAGCTGGCCACTTTCCAAGAATACTGCAGAAAGAAGACCTGTCACATGTGGTAGTTTAGCTCCTATGCCCTCCAAAGCCTTTTTATCTCTATGGTTCCTCATGGGGATAAGAGCATGAAGTTGTAGTCATCACAGGCTCAGGATTCAAGTGTTGGCCCTGTGGTTAGTTGGACAGCCATAAGCTAGTCACTTAATGGCTTAATTTAAAATAAGTGATATAGGTATATTTTATTTTTCTGATAATGGTGATAATTGTTAAAAATAAACAAACAAAAAACAATTTAGAGACTTCCCTGGCAGTCCATTGGTTAAGACTGCATTTTCAATACAACAGGCACAATTCGATCCTTGGGTGGGGAACTAAGATCCAGCATGGCCAAAAATCCAATTTATTGTGGACATTTTCCATTGCAATACATTTAGTTTTAACTTAGCCTTTTCTCATAGTTATATACTTTACTCCTTTAAGCCATGGCTTCCTCATTTGTAAAATAGAAAAACAATAAAATTGTGGAAATGATTAAATAAGAGAATGCACATAAAGTGCTTAGCATTTAGTTAGGCATCTAAAACGTGATGACTGATCATTATTCAAAACCAGCATTGTCCCATAGAATATTATGTGAGCCTCCACACAAAAACTAGTAGAACTAGTGATAAGATTAACATACAGAAATCGATTGCATTTATTTATACTAACAATGAAATATCAGAAAGGGAAAGCAAAAAAAAAAATTCTTTTTAAATCACATCAAAAAGAATAAAATACTCAGGAATAAGCCTGACCAAGGAGGTGAAAGACTTATACACTGAGAACTATAAAACACTGATAAAGGAAACTGAAGATGATTTACAGAAATGGAAATATATACCATGTTCTTAGATTGGAAGAATGCATATCATTAAAATAGCCATACTATCCAAAGCAATCTATAGATTTAATGGGATTCCTTTCAAATTACCCATGACGTTTTTCACAGAACTAGAATAAATAATCCTAAAATATATATGGAACCATAAAAGACCTAGAATTGCCAAAGCAATGCTGAGGAAAAAAAAAACAAACCTGGAGGTATAACACTCCTAGACTTCAGATGATGCAACAAAGCTACAGTGACCAAACAAGCATGGTATTCGCACAAAAACAGACATATGAATCAATGAAACAGAATAAAGAGCCCAGAAATAAAACCAGACATACATGGTCAATTAATCTTCAACAAAGGAGGCAAGAATATATAATACAATGGAGAAAAGACAGTCTCTTTGTCAAGTCATGTAGGGAAAGCTGGACAGCCATATGCAAATCAAAGAAGTTAAAACACTCCATCACACTATATACAAAATTAAATCTCAAAATGGCTTAAAGACTCAAATATAGAACATATAGAACATAGGCAAAACATTATCTTACGTAATTTGTAGCAATGTTTTCTTAGGTCATTCTCCCAAGGCAATAGAAATAAAAGCAAAAATAAACAAATGGGATTTGGGCATATATCCAGATGGAACTCTAATTCAAAAAGATACGAGTACCTCAGTGTTTATAGTAGCATTATTTACAATAGCCAAGACATGAAATCTAAATGTCTGCTGACATTTAGATAAATGGATAAAGAAGATGTAATATACACACACACAATGGAATACTACTCAGCCATAAAAAGAATTAAATAATGCCATCTGCAGCAATGTGGGTGGACCTAGAAATAATCATAATAAGTGAAGTAAGTCAGAGAGAAAGACAAATATGATGTCACTTACATGTGGAATCTAAAATATGACTCAAAAAAACTTATTTACAGAACAGAAATAGACTCACAGACATAGAGAACAAACTTACAGTTACCTAAGGGGAAAGGCAGGGGAGGGATAAATTAGGAGTTGGGATTAATAGATACAAATGGATATAAATAAGTATGTGTGTGTGTGTGTATATATATATATACATAACTATATATACAGACTTTATTTTCTTGGGCTCCAGTATCACTGCAGATGGTGGTGACTGCTGCCATGAAATTAAAAGACGCTTGCTTCTTGGAAGAAAAGCTATGAGAAACCTAGACAGCATATTAAAAAGCAGAGACATCACTTTGCCAGCAAAGGTCTACATAGTCAAAGCTATGGCTTTTCCAGTAGTCATGTATGGATGTGACAAAGTGAAAGTCGCTTAGTTGTGTCTGACTCTTTGCGACCCCATGGACTATATAGTCCGTGGAGTTCTCCAGGCCAGAATACTGGGTGGGTGGCCATTCCTTTTTCCAGGGAATCTTCCCAACCCAAGGATCGAACCCAGGTCTCCTCATTGCAGGTGGATTCTTTACCAACTGAGCCACCAAGGAAGCCCATGGATGTGGGAGTTGAACCATAAAGAAGGCTGAGTCCCAGAGAATTGATGCTTTGGAATTGTGGTGCTGGAAAGACTCTTGAGAGTCCCTTGGACAGCAAGGAGATGGAACCAGTCAATCCTAAAGGAAATCAACCCTGAATATTCACTGGAAGGACTGATGCTGAAGCTAAAGTGCCAGTACTTTGGGTACCTGATGCAAAGAGCCAATTCATTGGAAAAGACCCTGATGCTAGGAAAGATTGAAGGCAGGAAGAGAAGGGGATGACAGAGGATGAGATGGTTGGATGGCATCACTGACTCAATGGACATGAGTTTGAGCAAACTCCAGGAGGTGGTGAAGGACAGGGAAGCCTGCCATGCTGCCATTCACGGGGTCACAAAGAGTCAGGTATGGCTGAGTGACTGATCAACAATAACATATATAAAGTAGACAAACAACAAGGCCCTACTGTATAGCATTATATTAACTATCTTGTAATAACCTATAATGGAAAAGAACATGAAAAATAATATGCATTGTATGTATATGTATAACTGAATCACTTTGCTGTACACCAGAAACTAACACAACATTGTAAGTCAACTATACTTAAATTGGGGTTCCCTGGTGGCTCAGACAGTAAAGAATCTGCCTGCAGTGCAGGAGACCTGGGTTCTTAAATTCAAAAAAAGAAAATATAGTGAGCATCTCATATGTAATTTAAAATTTTCTAGAAGCCATATTAAAAAAGTGACATTGATTTTACTAATTTATTTAACCCATCATATCCCAGGGACAGGGGAGTCTGGTGGGCTGCCGTCTATGGGGTGGCACAGAGTCGGACACGATTGAAGCGACTTAGCAGCAGCAGCAGCAGTCACCTGTAGCAAGTGGCTATCATACTGAACAGTGCAACTCCAAGTCTTCCATCTGAGGGTTCCCCTGATGGCTCAGTAGTAAAGAATCTGCCTGCCAGTGCAGGAGACATGGGTTCCATCCCTGGTCTGGGAAGGTCCCTCGTCTCCAGGGGATCTTCCCAACCCAGGGATCAAACCAGGTCTCCCACATTGCAGGCGGATTCTTTACCAACTGAGCCACCAGGGAAGCTTACCAATTTAGGCCATAAATATAAATTAGATTGTATTGTTTTCTGTCTTGAAGCATCTCATCTTCTCTCTGACAGACTCTACAGTAAGTACCATAAAGGCAACTAGCTCCTGTATTCTCTCTTTTTTTTTGGTAGGAGGTGATGTGCCACGAAGCTTGCAGGATCTTAGTTCCTCAACTAGGGTAGAATTTGAGCACTGGCGGTGAGAGTACTGAGTCCTAACCCCTGGACTGCCAAGGAGCTCCCTATATTTTGTATTTCTAAACTCCTGTTTTACTGGGCTCAGGTTGATGCCTAAAACGTGCACTTTGATTGGTGTCCTTAGGAATCCAACAGTAAGTGAAGTCCCTGGCTTCTTTTCTACTTTCTGGCCAAAATGCCTATGAGATGCTTAGTATTGCCTGGACCATGAATGATACTCCATAAACATTAGCTGTCATTGGTATATTATTAATGGTGGAGGTGAAGCTCTAATGTGAGCTTCCTTTCAGAGGCAGTGGGACCTGGGAAAATCATTCAGTGTTCTGAGCTTCTGTTTCTTTTATCCTTAGTAGGAGATGCAGGTTTCCATCCTGCAAACTCAAAAGGAGAACTACATTGCTCAGATGAGATACCATATCGAGAAAGAATTTGAAAGCCAAGAAGATCTGTCAATATCACGTATGATTATACTAGTACTGAACTCGGCATCTTGCTTGGTGTTGGGCTGGGAGTAAGGACAGGATCAGGGGTACAGATGGCCCTCAAGGCATATGATTTGAACCAGTGAAAGTGTTTTGAAAGCTGTAAAGCCCTAAGGGAGCTATCTTTTTATTATGAGTGAGAGTGGAGGCGGGAGAGGGAGCTCCCATTATGCCAAACTGGTGAGGAGCTTTGTTTTGCTAGAGCATAGGGAAATATAAGTGCTGTGAGAGCTGTATTGATTTAGGTTCTTGTAATTGCTGGTTGTCAGATCTATAGCCTGTAAAGAAGGAACTCATGGAACTAACAGAAATCACTGTGATAGATATTTCTTTAACTATCAGTTCCAAGTAAAAGAACCAGGAGAAACCTTAGAGAAGGCTCATGGGAGCTTTTATGCTTCTCTGAGCCCTGAGAGGCAAAATGACTCCCTCAAAGGGACTTGGCAATAAATCTTCATAAACACAGGAAAGGGGATATTCCTTTGTAGCCTTTTGATGCTTAACTCTGATCCCCTAGGGCCATGAACCCTTCCATCCCTCCCACTCTGCTTGGGTGCAGAGTGCAAAAAGCAATTTTACCCAGAAATTGAGAATCAGATTACAAAGACTAGCCCGGAAGGAGTTTATTCCAGAAAAGCCTCTGGCACTTTGCTCAGCATTTTGTGTCCTTTTCTTTTGCAGCGGGCTGCCTGTGGGTCTTGTACTTGGGTGCTGAGGACTGAGAGCTAATTTGTGTCTTTTCTCCCAAATAACCAGAAACTGGCAGACCCAGCCCTGGGTCCTGTATGAGTGGGAAATGCTTCTGTGTCCAATGACCTGTTGTCTTGATTTTGATGTTGCTGGGGACTTTGACGTCTCCGCTCTTGAAGGAGAGGAAGCTCGTAATCAGAGGCATGAGGATTCTAAATTTGGGTTTTCTGGTTGTTCGGTGGACCTGCGAGAGAGCCACATCTGGGCTTATCTTGGCCTCACTTTGAAAAAACACTAAAGGCTTTTTGCTCTTTTCCTTTTTATCAAAATATCCATGATCTCCTAGGTGAGAAAGAGTTTCTGGTTAAGAGGAATTCCTCTCCTTCTACATGCATCTTTTTTACAAATACTCAAAGTACTTGTTATGCACTTATTGTGGGTGCTTTATTAGTTGAATCTGTTTCTAAAAAGAAATTGCAACAATTAATATGATTTAGTTGAAAAGGAAATAGAAAAGCTAAAAAAGAAAAAAGGAAATGGAAAAGTCAGCCCAGTGCCTCATCCATTCTACTTAAAAAAAAGTCAGCCTTGAGTACTGAGACCTTCCTTCAAAATTAATCACTGAGGGAAGTTTCCAAGGTTTGATTTCTGCAATATTCCTTTCTCATATTCCCTTTTTTCCCTTAAAGTACACGAATATAAGCTTTTGAATATGATTATAGAAAGCTTAGAATGAAGAGTTTCAATGCTTGTTTCCTTGAAAGAAACTAGAGCCACCTTGTTACATGGGTGTCTGTTGATGTCTGTCCCTATCTCCAGGGAAAGTGGGAGGCAGTCTGAGATGGATGCTTTCTGAACAGATTAACCAGCAGAGCATTTCCTTCTGTAGAGGTGATGCTCAAACATAGACAGCAAGAAGCATCGGAAAATCCATCCACTGCCCTGGATGATAGGTGGTAATTAACAAGCAAAAAAGAAGCCAAGACTTTTGGAGCGCTAACTGAGTGCTATGCTTGGCTCCAAACACTGAAATGCTTAACCCTCACAAAGCCTGAGGAGGCAGGTGCTATTTTATACATACATGTATGTTGTTCAGTCACTAAGTCATGTCCTACTCTTTGCAACCCCATGGACTGCAGCACGCCAGGCTTCCCTGTCCTTTGCTGTCTCCCAGAGTTTGTGCAAATTCATGTCCGTTGGGTCGGTGATTCTATGTAACCATCTCATCCTCTAGGGGCTTCCCTCATAGCTCAGTTGGTAAAGAATCTACCTGCAATGCAGGAGACCCCAGTTTGATTCCTGGGTCAGGAAGATCCCTGGAGAAGGGATAGGCTACCCACTCCAGCATTCTTGGGCTTCCGTTGTGGCTCAACTGGTAAAGAATCCACCTGCAATGTGGAAAACCTGGGTTTGATCCCTGGGTTGGGAAGATCTTCTGGAGAAGGGAAAGGCTACCCACTCCAGTATTCTGGCCTGGAGAATTCAATGAACTATAGTCACATGGTCACAAAGAGTCATGGACGTAACTTTCATTTTCATCTCATCCTCTGCCACCCTCTCTCCTTTTGCCTTCAGTCTTTCCCAATATCAGAGTCTTCATGGACCAGAGCCTTGTCATGACAAAGGGGTTTGTGTAACTTAATGAAGCTATGAGGCATGCTGTGCAGGGCCACCCAAGATAGACAGGTCATAGTGAAGAGTTCTGACATAATGCAGCCCCCTGGAGAGGGAAATGGCAATCCACTCCAGTATTCTTGCTGGGAAATCCCATGGACAGAGGAGCCTGGTGGGTTATAATCCATGGGGTTGCAAAAGTCAGACACAACTTAGCAACTAAACCACCAAGAGGCTCTTTAGTTACTCTTCACTCTGCCAGAGTGCTATCATCTGCATATTTGAGGTTGTTGATATTTCTCCCTGCAATCTTGGTTCCAGCTTGGGATTCATCCAGCCTGGCGTTTAGCATGATATACTCTACACAGAAGTTAAATAAACAGGGTGACAATATACAGTCTTGTCCTACTCCTTTCCCAATTTTGAACCAGTTAGTTGTTCCATGTAAGGTTCTAACTGTTGCTTCTTGACCCACTGCAGGTTTCTTAGGAGGCAGGTAAGGTGGTCCACTCTAAATATACATATTGGCTGCACTGAGTCTTAGTTGTGGCATGTGGGATCTTCAGTCTTCATTGTGGCATGTGGGGCACTTTTTTTCATTGTGGAATGCAGGATCTTTTGTTGAGGCATGTGGGATCCAGTTCCCTGACTAAGGATCAAACCTGGGCCCGCTACATTGGGAACACGGAATCTCATCCACTGGACCACCAGGGAAGTCCGTGGTGCTGTTCTTTTCATCTCTTCCATTTAACCAAAGCAGAAAGTATGCAGGGACACTGAGCAACTCTGTGAAGTCACAGAGCTGGTATGTGGCATCACCAGGATTCAGCTCAGGCCTGGTAGCATCAGAGCCACTTACCCTCAACACATGCTGGAGAACCAGCAGGGGCGGCCCTCTCACTTCCTGTGTGGTCTTGGGCATGACTCTTGACTTTCCTGAAGCTTCAGTTTTCCATCTATGAAACTCAGGGATGGAGGGACAGGACAGGAGAGTCATTTTTACAAACTGGGCTCTTATAAATGAGAAAACATCAGGTAAGAGTTTCTTAGATGTGTGGCCCGAGGATGGGAAGAGCACCCCAAGAGGGTTCATTTCTACAAGGCAAAAGACTAGTATACGGGGGTCACCCTGTCTGTGGGTCTCAGAGATTTAAAACTTCCACCTGAAACTAGAGCAATGGTGCCTCTTCCCACCCAATTTCACTTCCTGGCTGGGAAATGAGTCTTCGGTGGAGGACAGGGTCCACGGTGCCTTTGATAGAGGATGGGTTAAGGTATTAAGGGTAGGAGAGTGGGCATACCTTGGCCTCAGGAACCAAAGTTGAGGCCCAAAGGCCAATTGACTTCCAGTTACCCTTGCCAAGTTCGAGGTACCTTGCCCGAGTGACCTCGTTGGTGACCTTGAGCAAATTCCCTCATGCTCTGAGCCTCAGTGGGCTCCTAGGTAAAGCAGATATAGCAGTAGCATTGGCCCATAGGTGATGATACAAATAACTCTCATAAAACACTGCCTGGAACATAGCACTTAGCAAACGTGAGTTGTTACCTATATGATCATCATCTCAAAAGTAAAGAGATCAGGGTCTTGGTAAGTAAGCTTTGCTAATGCCTGGTTTTGTTGGATTTGGTTCCTCCTTCACAGTGAGGGCGGGCTGAGTGCTTGTCTCTGGAGGCAGAAGGAATTGTGAGCACAGAGGGCTTGGGGAGAAGGACTCTGTATGGTCGGGCTACTCAAGATGGCCATTCTCTTGCTCTCTGCACATCTTCTGCCCGACCAGTGTCTGCTTCACCTCTATCTTACCCACACGACTGACCTTTCTATGTGCTTGCCCCTGGCCCTAGCTAGTCATCATTCTTGTCAAAGGGACAGTGAGGGGCATGCCCCACTGCTGGTTTCTGTGGTAACTAATGAGCCCACCTGATGTCAATTCCCTTATAACTGGTAAACTCACCTTTCCCTTGGGAAGTAGTGAAGACTACCACCATGTATGTCATGCCCACTACCATCTGCTGCACACAGTAGGGTGTCACCCCAGGACCTTGCTTCAGATGTGTAAGCTCCCCATTCATGAAACCATTGATAACTCTGATGCTGACTCTGGGCTCTTTCTTTGGTCTTGAAGTTGGGCAGCACAGGCCTCGGAGGTGCAGCCCAATAAGCCCCAAGGAACACAGAGGGGTGTCTGCAGCTCTGGAGCTGGGAGTGAAGCTGGGGCTGGCTGCCCTTTTGAACTTGAGGGGTGGTCTTGGAATTATTAATACATACCATTCCTTGGTTGGGGGGGGCAGTAAGGACTAAACATCACCTTTGCCTCCACTGTGCCTGAGTTAGTTGAGAGCAGAAAAACTGTGCATTCAAATTGGGGTCTAGGGAACTTCCCTGGTGGTCATTGGCTAAGACACAGTGCTCCCATTGCAGGGGGCCTGGGTTCAATCCCTGGTCAGGGAACTAGAGCCTACATGCACAACTAAAGATCCTATGTGCCACAACTAAGACCTGGTCAGTCAAATAAATAAATAAAAATTAAAAAACAAAAACTTAAAAAAAACCAAATGGGGTCTAAACCGAGAGGTGGTAAGATGGATCAATGGAGGAGAGACGGGATCTATTATTTTTTAAGGCTTTTCAGACTTCTTGCCACTGGTTATGGTGAGTCTTATACCTTTTGGATACCCCATGTAGTGACAGTCACTTTCTGAATAGAAAAATGTGAAAAGGAAAGACTGAAGCTGGAAAGGAAGTTTCTCACCCAAGACTGGGAGCGTATGATGAGATTTTATTGGCCTACATTCAGATGTTTCTTTGTGCTTTTAGCTTTGTGGAAAACTGTGGGTATGATTCAGCTATCTCTAGGGACCAAATGTAAAAATGTTTTATGAACATTAGAAAAACCATCCCCTGAAGAATTTCTCTGGTGTTAGCAGTTCAAGGAAGGATTCTCCCGCCCCTCCCATCTCCCTTCTCTCCAGCCCCTTGGGGACAGTGAAGTAATCAATTGTCTTCCATTCAAAAAAATAAGCCCCAGGGCAGGCCTTGTGTTCTGTAAAACCTTAAGGACAGTTTTTCCAAATCTTCCTGAGGGAGTGTTACTGGAGTAGGGGATCCAGATGAGGAGGCAAGAACAGTGAGTCTTGGACTGTGTAAATAAAATAGCTGATAAGCTCACAGTTACAGGAGATAAATCTTTTTTTAAGACTCTTTAGGACAGCTCTATTTATCTTTATTTATTTGGCTGCTCTGAGTCTTAGTTGCGGCATGTGGGCTCTTTGGCTACAGCAGGTGGGATCTAGTTTCCTTGACCAGGGATCGAACCCCGGGCCCTCTGCGTTGACAGCACAGAGTCTTAGCCACTGGACCAAAAGGGAAGTCCCCACTCCCCAGTTAAACTGTGGCCACATAGCTCTGGCATTGCCCCGCCCTAGAGGAACAACCCAGGTGGGAACCCAAAGTCCTGGGTTTGGGAATTCTCTCAACTACTGTGTGACCTTGGGCAAGCCACTTAATGATGCCTGGCACACACTAGGTGCTTAATAAGTGTGGAGAGAATGAGTAAATTAACAAGGAAACTGCCTGTCTGAGTCTCAATTTCCTCATCTGAGAGATGGTGAAATAATGCCTCCCCAACAGGCTGTGATCATGTCAGTAAAATTGCTTCCTAGAAACGCTTCTCAAATGTTCATGCATTTCACCTGAGTCACCCGAGTAGCTGGTGAATTGCAGATTCTGACTCAGTAGATCTGGGGTGGGTGGGCCTGAATTCTGCATTACCAGCTAACCCCCAGGGGAGGCCTGTATGGACCACTCTTTAATGCTCTACAGGTACTTGAAATTGTTAACATCTCCTCAACCAATAGGTTCAGGATAGAATCCAAGGATAGACTAACCACTGTCCCAGTGGGTTCTTGATTGAGTGGTTTCAAGGGACACAGGACTCTCGGTGTTAAAGTTGGGAAGTCCCAGGCAAACTAGAACAGTTCAGTTCAGTCACTCAGTCATGTCCAAGTCTTTGTGACCTCATGAACAGCAGCACGCCAGACCTCCCTGTCCATCACCAACTCCTGGAGTCCACCCAAACCCATGTCCATTGAGTCAGTGATGCCATCCAAACATCTCATCCTCTGTCATCCCCTTCTCCTCCTGCCCTCAATCTTTCCCAGCATCAGGGTCTTTTCAAATGAGTCAGCTCTTCGCATCAGGTGGCCAAAGTACTGGAGTTTCAGCTTCAGCATCAGTCCTTCCAATGAACACCCAGGACTGATCTCCTTTAGGATGGACTGGTTGGATCTCCTTGCAGTCCAAGGGACTCTCAAGAGTCTTCTCCAACACCTCAGTTCAAAAGCATCAGTTCTTCGGTGCACAGCTTTCTTTATAGTCTAACTCTCACATCCATACTTGACTACTGGAAAAACCATAGCCTTGACTAGATGGACCTTTGCTGGCAAAGTAATGTCTCTGCTTTTTAATATGCTGTCTAGGTTGGTCATAACTTTCCTTCCACGGAGTAAGCGTCTTTTAGTTTCATGGCTGCAATCACCATCTGCAGTGATTTTGGAGCCCAGAAAAATAAAGTCAGCCACTGTTTCCACTGTTTCCCCATCTATTTGCCATGAAGTGATGGGACCAGGTGCTATGATCTTAGTTTTCTGAATGTTGAGCTTTAAGCCAACTTTTTCACTCTCCTCTTTCATTTTCATCAAGAGGCTCTTTAGTTCTTCTTCACTTTCTGCCATAAGGGTGGTGTCATCTGCATATCTGAGGTTATTGATATTTCTCCCGGCAATCTTGATTCTAGCTTGTGCTTCCTCCAGCCCAGCGTTTCACACGATGTACTCTGCATATAAGTTAAACAAGCAGGGTAACAATATACAGCCTTGATGTACTCCTTTACCTCTTTTGAACCAGTCTGTTGTTCCATGTCCAGCTCTAACTGTTGCTTCCTGACCTGCATACAGGTTTCTCAAGCGAACAAGCTGGTCACTTTACTAAGGATAATGGAAGCCAAAGGGATGCTTCCATTCAAGCTGCTTGTGAATTAGAAAGAACAAAACCAGATGAGCATATTGGCTAAGGAGAAGAAAACATCCTCTCCTTAGATCAGTTAGTCCTCCCACTCCCTTATTTTGCAGAGGCCCAAAGAAGTTGAGTGACTTGGCCAACAACACACAGCTTCTCAGGGGCGGGGCAGGGGCTGAAGCTCCCAACTTCTGAAGCACTGTGGAGTAGCCCAGGGCTTTCTCATCAATCCATATCGCCTTCTCCAATATACTCCTCTTTATTTGGCAAACACAGCATGTTTATTTATAAGCTGGCTTGTTTGGAGCCTGAAATTTGGCATAGCTGAGTTTGGCTGTGAGGAGTTCAAATTTTTCCTCTTTCTGTTTTGATTTGCTTATTTAACCATGTTTTGTGAGCAAAATCGCGAAGTAATAAAAACACAGTGAGGCTGCTATGGTGGTTCAAATGCAAAATCTCCAGAAATGTGGCAGCATCAGTTTAGCAGATTTATTTTCTATCTCTAGATAGTAGATTAGAAAACCATGTAGTTTACTTCCAGGGACTTACAAACCTCTGATAAATAAATAGCTAGAATCTCTTTCCAGGCTGTTTCCCTTTGAGATGGGACAGGAGTTTGGGAAGAACACGCCTGCTTGGCAGATTGCTGGAGGCTCTTCCTCTGATCCTTAGGGTAGGTCCTCAGAGAAAAAGAAACTCATCAGGACTAAGGGCTGTGGGATGACTTGCATAATATCACTCAAAATCTTTTGCACTTAATTTTGCACACACAGACGTTATAAAAGAATGTTGCCTTTTATTATTAACACTGGGAATCTGTGCAAAGAATTCTCACGCTAAATATGTGAAGAGATTACATTTAAAACAGGTAGGTTTCCCAGGTGGAGCCAGTGGTAAAGAATCCACTTGCCAGTGCACGAGATGCAGGAGATGTGGGTTCAATCCCTGGGTTGGGAAGGTATCCTAGAGAAGGAAATGGCAACCCACTCCAGTAATCTTGCCTGGGAAATCTCATGGACAGAGAAGCCTGGGGAGTTGCAGTCCATAGGGCTCCCAGAGTCTAACGCGACGGAGTGCGTGCACACACACACACACACACACACACACACACACACACACACACACAC